>JAQZBX010009895.1:0-45226 GCA_029593785.1 Cabassous unicinctus
TTTTATACTCCTCCATTCAAGCAGTGGAGCTTAATTCCTCTCCTGTTGTCTACAGGCTGCTATAGTGAGTCACTTCTAATGAATTGAACATGGCAGAAGTGATGGTGAATCCTTCCAGTGCTAAGTCATAAAAGGCATTAGAGCTTCCTCATTGCTCTCTCTTCTGGATCACTCACTTTGGGGGAATCCAGCTGCCATGACATGAGAACACTCAAGCATCCCTAAGAGGAGACCCATGTAGCAGAGACCTGAGGCCTCTTCCCTGGAGGCAGTGAGGAACTGAAATTTTCTGCCCACAGCCATGAAAATAAGTGATCTTGCCAGTAGATTCTCCAACCTCAGTCAAGCCCTCAGAGGGATGCATGCCTAACTAAGGTCTTGACTGCAAGTTCATGAGAGCCCATGAGCCACAATCTGCCAGCTAAGCCACTTCTGGATTCCTGGCCCACACAAACTCTCTGAGATAAGTATTTATTGTTTTAAGCTACTAACTTTGAGATAATTTATATATATATGTTTTTTATTTTATGGAAGTATATCAATCATACATGAACATACATGAACAATAAGTGTGTAGTAAAAGTTGTGAACTAATAAAATAAACATACATAACATCACACATGGGTACCATACATCACTCCATGTGATGTTAGGCTAATGTGTCAACTTGGCCAGTAATTGTGCCCAGTTATTTGGTCAAGCAAGCACTGGGTTAATTGTAATACAAGGACATTTATGGACTTTAGTCATCAGTAAGTTTATTGCATAGATGGCTGATTACATCTACAACCAACCAGGGAGATTTATCCAATTATGATTTATCCAATCAGTTGACTGACTGAAAAAGGGGAAGTGATTTCAATATTCAAAGAGAATTTCCAAGCTTATATTTGGACAGCCAACATCTCCTGGGGGCTCATCAAGGATCTTCCTTGGACCTTCATTGGAGCCCCTGATTACAGCCTGCCTGCAGAATCTGGTCTTGTGCATCCTCATGGTCACGTGAGAGAATTTTATAAAATCTCATACTATTTACAGATATCTCCTGTTGATTCTGTTTCCCTAGAGAGCTGTGATTAATACACCCTACCATCAACACCTTGCATTGTTGTGAAACATTTGTTGGAATCTATGCAAGAGCGCTGTGAAAATTTTACTGCTAACTATACCAATATACACATTGTGAGAATCCCAGAAGTAAAATATTACTGCTAACTATAGTCCATAACTTAACATTGGTATATATTTTCTGCAACCTACCAGTTTGATTTTGACAGTTTGATATTGTTTATGAATTCCAAATATAGATATTGGATTATGTTTGTAAACTGGTTTGTCCCTCCAGGCATATTAGATTATATTGTATTTAGAGGTTTCATTTTTACTTGCTTAAATACTGATTGAGACTTTGGTTGGGCCACCTTTGTAGGACTTGTTTGGGGGTGGAGACTCACAGAGAAATTGCTACACAGAGAAGGGAGTTTGGAGTTTCAATGCTGGAACCCTGGAAGTAAGCACATAAGAGCAGCTTGATTAGACATGGCAGAGGCCCGAGAAGAGAGATGAGACATTTGCTTGATAGTCTAGAGCTGGACTTGTGGAGACAGGTGAGCAGCTGAGCTGGGAGAGAAACAAGCCCCAGGAAGAGAGGAACCCAGGATTCCTGAACCCTTGGCAGACATCTTGCTCCAACTCATGGCAACAGACTTTGGTGAGGGAAGTAACTCATGCTTTTTGGCCTGGTAACTGTAAGCTTCTACACCAAATAAATACCCTTTCTAAAAGCAAGCAGATTTCTGGTACTTTGCATCAGCACCCCTTTGGCTGACTAATACACAACCCTATAATTTTGTATAATATGGTTTTCTAACAATTTATTGAAGTATATCATTCATACATGAACATACATAAATAATAAGTGTTCAGTAAACCTTGTGAACTTACAAAACAAACATGCATAACATCATACAGGGCTCCCACACATCACCCCACCACAAAAACTTTTCATTATTGTGAAACATTTGTTAACAAATTATGAAAGAGCATTGTTAAAGTATTACTACTAACTGTAGTCCATATCTTAATCCTCTATACATTTTTTTAAAGGATTTATTTATTTATTTACTTTTATCCATTTTTACACCACCCCCATTTTTGCTGTTTTTGTGTCCATTCGCTTGGCAACTCTCTGTGTCCATTTCCTACCCTCTCTTCTCATCCTTCTCCTCCTGTCTTCACTGGAATTTGATTCTCAGAACCTCTGATGGGGAAGAAAGGTGTCCTACTGCCTGTGCCACCTTAGTTCCTGTTTTTTTGGCATGTCTTGTCTTGGCTCTCCCTTGGGTCACTCTTCTGTTACATCATCAACTTGCTGCATGGCTTGCAGCCTGATGGCTCACCAACACATGGGGCTTGGGGGATCCACCCACTTGCAGGGCCATGTGGCACACCCATGCACAGGGCCTGGCAGCATACTTGCTCACAAAGCCTGATGTCACACCCATACACAGGGCCTGGAGGTACACCTGCTCATCCTGATGGTGCACCTGCATGTGGGGCCTGTGGGCACACCTGCTCGTGTGGCCTGATGGCAGACCAGCACACGGGGCATGGAGGGCACCCCCGCTCACAAGGCCTGGTGGTACACCCATGCATGGGGCCTGGTGGCCATGTGCCATATGAAATATATATATATATATTTTTTTTTTATTTTACTGAGAGGTCCCAGAGATCGAACTCAGGTCCCTCCATATGGGAGACAGACACCCAACCATTTGAGCCACATCTGTCCCCCTGCTATATCACTTAAGGTTGATCAAAGATACCTAGAATTACAGTCATTTCCCATACAGGATGGTTATATAATAAATCAGGCTTAGTTTATCACCAGCATTCTAAAAACCAGACCTAGAGAGAAAAACTAGGTATGAGGACAGATGCATGGTTTTGAATATCATGAATGTTTAGCCTACCCTGATTATCACAAAATCAGGACAGTGAGAATATTCACATTATAATATGCTTTTATTACAGAGATTGTGAACTTACAAAACAATCCTTCACATGTGTATAATTTCCATACTAACACCCCTTCATGAACACACTGCACTGTGGTGGAATATTTGTTACAGATGATGAGATAATATCATCAGACTATTACCACCAACTATGGTTCATAGTGTACATTTGGCACACTTTTTCTACCTCCTCACCCATTATCAACACAGGACACCTTTGGCATTGATGCAAGAATAAGAAAGTATTGTGGTTAACCACACTCCTTAGGTCACACCAAATGTATTTTTCCCATGCTTCTGCACATTGCCACCACCCTGCATTTTTGAAGTACATCTGCTCTAGCTCACTGAAGGACACTCTTGCCTCTGTACCATCAACCACAATTCTCATCTGCCTCTTGTTTCACTGTGTTACTCAGTTCCTAGATTATTCTCTAGCTTTCTTTCAATTGACATTTACATCCCTAGACTACCCATTGAAGCCACAATCCAATTTATAAACCAACTGCTACTCACTATAATGTGTTACTGTCAACTCTATCCATTTCTACACATTCACATTCAAGTTAATACATTTAAGTACATACATTAAGCATCAGTAGTTCTTCTCAGCCTTCCTCCTATCTCCTAATGAGCTTACTCTAGGTTTTTACTCTATGCATTTATTCTTGCTATTTAGTTCATATTAATGAGACTATGAAATACTTGTCCTTTTGTGTCTGGCTTGCTTCACTTAGACTAATGTCTTCAAGGTTCATCCATGTTATCATATGTGTCCGAATTTCATTTCTTCTTACTGCAGAATAGTATTCCATCATATGTCTGTACCACATTTTGTTTATCCATTCATTGGTTGATGGAACTTCAGTTGTTTCCATCTTTTGGCAATTGTGAATAATGCCACTAAGAACATTGGTGTGCAGATATCTGTTTGTGTCACCATTTTTAGTTCTTCTGGATATATTCCTAGTAGAGGAATTGCTGGATCACATGGCAGTTCTGTATTTAGCTTTTTGAGGAAATGCCAAACTGTCTTCCACAGAGGCTGCACCATTTTACAATCCCACCAACAGTGAAAGAGTGTTCCTTTTTTTCTATATCCTCTCCAGCACTTATTGTTTTTTGTTTTTTCAATAGTGGCCATTCTACGCAGTGTGAGATGACATATCATTGTCATTTTGATTTGCATTTCCCTTATAGCTAGTGATATAGAACATTTTTTCATGTGCTTTTTGGGCATTTGTATTTCCCTTTGGAGAAATGTCCATTTAAGTCTTTTACCTATTTTTTAATTGGATTGTGTGCTCTTTTATTGTTGAGTTTTATGATCTCTTTATATAGAATGGAAATAAAACTCTTATTGGATATGTGGTTTCCAAATATTTTCTCCCATTGAGTGGGCTGCCTTTTCACCTTCTTGATGAAGTCCTTTGAATCACAAAAGTTTGAGGAGGTTGCATTTACCCATATCTTCTTTCATTGCTTGTGCTTTCAGTGTACGGTTTAAGAATGCACCACCTACCACCAGGTCTTGAAGATGTTTTCCTATATTTTCTTCTAGGAACCTTATGGTTCTTGCTTTTATATTTAGGTCTTTGATCCATTTTGAGAAAATTTTTGTATATGGTGTGAGATAGGGGTCCTTCTTGATTTTTTAGGCTATGGATATCCAGTTCTCCCTGCACCATCTGTTGAAGAGACTGCTCTGACCCAGTTTGACGGACATGGCAGCCTTGTCAAAAATTACTTGACCATAGATGTGTGGCTCTATTTCTGAATGCTCAATTTTATTCTTTTGGTCAATATATCTATCTTTATGCCAGTACCATGTTGTTTTTACCATTGTTGCTTTGTAGTATGCTTTAGAGTCAGGAAGTGAGAGTCCACAAACTTCGTTCTTCTATTTCAAAAAGTTTTTGCTATTCAGCATCCCTTACCTTTCCAAAATAAATTTGTTAATTCACTTTTCCATTTCTGCAAAGTAGGCTGTTGGAATTTTGATTGGAATTGCATTGAATCTGTAAATCAACTTGGGTATAATTGATATCTTAATATTTAGTCTTGTAATCCATGAACTGAGAATGCTGTTTCATATACTTAGTTCTTCTTTGATTTCTTTTAGCAATATTTTGTAGCTTTCTCAAAATAGGTCCTTTACATCCTTGGCTAAGTTGATTCTTAAATATTTGAATCTTTTAGTTGCTATTGTAAATGGAATATTTTTCCTGTTTTCTTCCTGAAGTTGGTCATTACTAGTGTATAGAAACACTACTAATTTTTGCATGTTGATCTTGTATACTGCCACTTTGCTGAACTCATTTATTTTACTGAACTCTAGTAACTTTGTTGTTGATTTGGGGGGAATTTCTCTGTATAAAATCATGTCATCTGCAAATAGTGAAAGTTTTTACTTTTTCCTTCCCAATTTGGTTGATTTTTATTTCTTTTTCTTGCCTAATTGCTCTAGCTAGAATTCTAGCACAGATTTGAAGAACAGTTGTGACAGTGGGCATCCTTACCTTGTTCTCAAACTCAGTGGGAAAGCTTTCAGTCTTTCACCATTGAGTATGATGTTAGCCTTAGGTTTTTCATATATGCCATTTGTCACGTTGAGAATGTTTCCTCCTATTCCTATCTTCTGAGGTGTTTTTATCAAGAAAGGCTGCTGCTTTTTTTCAAATGACTTTTGTAGATCAATTGAGATGATCACGTGTCTTTTCTTCTTTGATTTGTTAATGTGATATATTACGCTAATTGATTTTCTTGGGTTGAAACACCTTTATATACCAGGGATAAAAACCACTCTATCATGATGTATAATTGTTTTAGTATGCTGTAGGGTTGATTTGTAAGAATTTTATTGAGGATTTGTGTATCTATATTCATTAGAGAGATTGGTCTGTAATTTTCCTTTCTTGCAGTATCTTTATCTGGCTTTGGTATTAGGGTGATATTGGTTTCGTAGAATGAGTTAGGTACTGTTCCATCCTCTTCAATTTTTTTGGAAGTTTTTGAGCTAAATTGGTATTAATTCTTCTTGGGATGTTTAGAAGATTATTGATTGTCTCTATTGTTTTTTGTTGTTGTTCTCAATTTCATTTATTTCTGCTCTGAACTTTTGTTATTTCTTTCCTTCTGCTTACTTTAGGATTAATTTGCTCTTCTTTTTCTATTTCTTCCAAGTGGGTAGTTTGGTCTTTAATTTTAGCTCTTTTCCTTTTTAATATAGGCATTTAGAGTTATAAATTTCTTTCTTACTACTGCCTTTGCAGCATCCTGTAACTTTTAATATGCTGTGTTCTCGTTTTCATTAGTCATGAGATATTTACTGATTTGTCTTACAGTTTCTTCTTTGATCCACTGATTGTATGAGCCTATATTGTTTAACTGCCATATTTTTGTGAATTTTCCAGTTGTCAGCTCATTATTTATTTTCAGCTTAATTCCATTATGATCAGAGAAAGTGTTTTGTATAATTTCAATATTTTGAAGTTTATTGTGACCTGTGTTGTTACCCAACATGTGGTCTTTCCTGCAGAATGATCCATGAGGACTTGAGTAGATACTTTTGTTTATTTTATTATGTTTTGTTTTTGTTCTTATTCTTTTTTCCAGATTTTGTTCTCTCTATTCTTTCCTTTGTTATTTTTTAAATTCTTTCACTTTTTGTTTTGCCTGTTTCTTTTTTTAAAAAATCTTTTCCTTTTTTTTCTCCCATTTATTTTTTATTTTCTTTTTAATTTATTTTATGTTTGATTTGTTCATTTTTATCCATTAGCATTTGATTTCTTTTCTTTTTTTTCATATGATCAGTTTTTCAGGTAGATATTGGAAGAGTTTTTGTGTTGGGTGATTTTGACCTTGTCACCTGCTCTTTCCATTTGAAAGTCTACCTAGGGCTACCAGGTCTCCAGCCCAGCAGAAATCCAACATGCTGCAGGCTCTCTCAGCTGTGTGTGCTGAGGAGGAGACCTACGTGGGGAACTATGGGTTCCTCAGTATCATAGGAAAGGGTGGCTTTGCCATGGTGAAATGAGCATGGCACATCCTCACTGGCCACGAGGCAGTGGTAAAAATCATCCACAAAATGAAAATTCTGCCAGCCTCCACATGCCCTCCCAAGAGTTTAGCATATTGAAGACCTTGAAACATCCAAATATAATCAAGTTATTTGAAATTATTGAGCATGACAAGAAACTCTACCTCATCATGGAGCATGCCAGAAGAGGAGATGTCTTTGAATACCTGGTGGCCCAAGGCCATTTGTTAGAACAAGAAGCCTGAGCAAAATTTCACCAAGCAGTATCTGCTCTACATAATTGCCACCAAAAATTTATTGTGAAGAGGGACTTGAAAACAGAAAACCTGTTGCTCAATGCTGAAGGGGATATCAAACTTGTCAATTTTGGCTTAATCAAAACATTTACCAATGACAAGAAGCTGGAAATTTGTGGCAGTCTCTTATTATAAAGCCCCAGAAATCTTTCAGGAACAAATGTATGATGGGCCAGCCATCGATGTCTGGAGCCTGGGAGTGATTCTGTACAGAATGGTGAGCTGAAATATACCTTTTACTGCACAGAGCTTCCAGGACCTGTGGGAGCAGGTACACAGTGGGGAGTTCTACATTCCAGAGTACCTGTCTGTGAACTACGTCAACCTCACCAAAAGTGTCTTACAATAGATCCCTGCAAGAAAAGAATGCTACAGGAAATAATGAAAGATCCCTGGGTAAATGTGGGCTGTCAACACCAAAACTGAAGCCCTCTGTGGAGCCACTCCCAGATTACCAGGACCCCTGCTGGACAGCACTGATGGTAACCATGGGGTGGGTACATCCCAGAAGAGGTAGTGGAATCATTGACAAATGTGAAACACGATAAAATCATGGCAACCTATCTGTTGTTGGGCTACAGCAGATGGAAGCAGGAGACCTCCACCATTGCCCTGCAGCTCCTGCCCTCACCTGGTCAGAGATGCAGCCGTGCTCCTTCCCTACAAAACATGGAACAGCACAGCATGTCTGCCCAAACCAGGCAGTGAAGATACAGTGAACCTGCAATTCTTCCCTCTGATTCCTTATTTAAAACCATTAAATATAGGGAGAAGGACCAGAATTCAGGGAAGACGGCTTGAAGCATAACCAACATTTTTGCCAGGCCCCTGCCAGGCTAGGAGTGGGAGAAGCCCACCTCTGTGCTCCCAGACACAAACTCTCCACCTGCACCTGTCAACCCTACATCACTCCTCTTCTGGAGAGGATCGGCTTTAGCCAGGCCTTCATTGACAAGGGCAGAGAAAGCCAACACACACCAGTGTCGGGTGCCTCCAAGATGTCTCCTTCAACCACAGAGACCCTGGCCTTGCCTCATCTGCACCAGCAGCCCCTGATGGCCTTGGTGCAGCCCAGCCAGACCACCAGGCTCTGCCCCAGGAAGCATCACCAGGAGGACCCCCAACTTGGCCCTGTGGTCCCCCTCTGCCCACATCAGCTACAATGGTCTTGGAGACTCTAAAGGAAGCAATTCTCCACTAGCTGTTTGCAAGGGTAACTCCATTCTCAAGGGAAAACTCCAAGTTAGGGGAGAGCAGCAGAATTTGCCCTGTACAAAGAGGCCACCCTCCCCTTCTGACAACAGCTAGGGCCTGCGGGGTGCCTTGAGGGGTTTCATGAAGTTCATCCAAAGTAATGTGTGCCTAGTGTGTGCCAGCAAGTAGGAACACCAGTGGGACAGGAACCACCAAGAGGCCCTCAGCAGGCCCAGCCATGGCCACATAACTTGAAGTGGGGGATGAAGATCAAGAGCTCCCTGGAGCCCTAAGAGATGATGGGGCAAATCTGCCAGGTGCTCGATGCACTGGGCTATGAGTGGAACCTGACTGAGCATCACGGGCTGCTGTGCATATGCAGCTCACTGGGCCAGGAGGACCTTCTCTAATGGAGGATGGAAGTGTGCAGCCTGCCATGGGAGGGTCTCCATGGAGTGCAAGTCAAAAGTTTGTCTTGGACCTCCATGGCCTTTAAAGACATTGCTGCCACACTAAGAAAATTGCTTAAGCTTTAAGGGCACCCAGGAGTTGACTGGGATCCCAGGGGATGGGACTTCAGACCCTCATTGCCCAGAAGACTACTCCCCACACCACCCATGCACAACTCCAGAGGCTGCACTGGTTGTGTCCCCTGGGGCCTGCTCCCCTCTCCTGTCCTTCTAGCCTGGTGGTGAGTGTCAGTGTCTGACACCTTGACACCCACACCTCTCCTGGAAGCCTGATGAAGCCATTAGTTTAGTGGTAATGGTTTTGCAGGCCAAGGAGTTGCTGGAATCCTCCTCAGTGGAACCCCACTGTGACCCCACCATGGCATCTGCTCATCTCCATCCTGCCCTATGCAATGTCCTCCAGTCTGGTGTGACACACATCACAGCAGCATATATTGGCTGTTCAGGTCCCACTAATGGCATTTGTGTTTAGCCCCTGCCCATCTCCTGTATCATCTCTCTGGGCTCTGTGGGGCTCATTATCTTCATCCTCCATGGTAAGTGTAGTGAGTGTACCTTAGTTTCCTGAAGATTGAGTATCTCTCCTGGTATTTGCTTAGAGATTCATTGAGGTTCCTCATGGCAAACTTGACATGCATGTATCTGCATTTAACCTTGAACAAGTTCCCAATTGGCTCCCTGCTAGTACTGGCTGTTGCTAGAGCAAGAAGCTGGTGTCCCAATGCAGGGAAAATTTTCGTTGTCACCTCCTGTAGGGGCTGCCTTATGTGGACAGAGGTCTCTTGGAATGCAGCCTGGGGAAAATGATTCTTTTTGGGGTTCTGTCTCTGCTGCCGATGTGGGTGCAGGGGAGCCATGTTGCCATGCTGTGGTGCTTGCTGATTCATGGCCTTTCCATTTAGTCTCTATGGGACCCAGTCCAGAGAGCCTGATGGGATGCTGAGAGCTCTGCTCTGAACTGTCTCTCATTCTTGGTGCTGGAGAGTGGGTCTGGAAGATGGCAGCAAAGTCAGAAATCAATTGTGTGTCTATAAACCTGCAATGAACAGCCAAATAGGAAAGTAAAAAAGCAATTTCAAGGGAGCAGATATAGCTCAAATGGTTGAATGCCCACTTCCTATATACATGGTCCAGGTTTTGATGCCCAGTACCTACTAAAAACAAACAAATGAAAAAACCAACTCTCATTTTGGAGCAGATGTAGCTTAGAGCTTTAGTGCCTCCTTCATATGTAGGAGGTCCTGAGTTCATTCCACAGTACCTCCTAAAAAAAAAAGAAAAAAAAAGCAATTCCATATACAATTTCACTTGGAAGATGAAAATCTTGGCAAAAATTTTAACAAGGAAATTAAAGATTTGCACTCTAAATACTACAGCATTCCTCAATAAAATTAAAGTCCTAAGTAAGTTGAAGGATAAAACTGTTTGTTGGTAGGAAATTTCATACTGTTTGATGTCCATACCACTCAAAGCAATCTATGAATTCAATACAATCTCTATCAGAATTCTAAGAGCTTTTTTTTTTTTTTTAATGGAATGGGAAAAGCAGATCTCGAAATCCATATGAAATTGCAAAGACTTTATAAATAGCCAAGCCAAGACAATTTTGCAAAAGAGCCAAGTTAGGGGAATTATAATTTCATATTTCAAAACTTACTACATTCAAATAAGAATGGAAGCATTTTACTTAAATTTTACTGTTTACAGTTATCTATACAAATTTGTTTTAAGTTGTTAAATACCTTGAAAAATAGTAGACTGCAGAAAATTGTACTGAAATAAAATAAAAATTGTTACATTAAAAAAAATCTTACCACAAATCTACACTACCTTTATGACAGTAAAAGTGTTAGAAAACTCATTGATTAAACAAACTAATATATTAAGGCTTAAAAATGTCTTGTAATTCATGTTATTTATAAAGTTATGTTTTCCTGGGAAAAGTAAAGTATTAAAAATGCACCCTCCAATAATAACTTTTAAGGCCTTTTTATTCTATATTAGAAAATTGCTCTTCAACTTTCTCCAAAAACAATGTATTGGCTATTTTTTTTTCTCTACTATACCCCGGGTCTTGGCTGTAGTCAAGAGATTTATGGAAAATGATTTTGAAATAGAGTTCTGAGAATATGAGATGTTGACTTAAAATATGGAAATATGTGGTCACCTGAAAAATTTTATTCCCATACTTGAAATTTTTTGATTTGGTGGATTTTCTTTCTTCAGAAATTGCATTTAAATTTGTCAAAATATTGAGAGTGGATGTAGCTCAAGTGGTTGAGCACCTGCTTCCATGTATGAGGTCCTGGATTCTATTATGGTAACTCCTAAAAAAAAATGTAAAAAATTCAGCTGGAAGTTAGTGGGGATTCTTAGTCATCCATTTAGAGGATTTTTGCCTATAAGATTAATAAGACCTCACAGTTTTACATAAGGCAACCCAACAACCTATACTCTTAAGAGTATTAGTGAGTGGGATTGATAGAATAACAGTTTTAAATTTGCATTTCTTTTCTCAAAAAATTTTTTGCTTTATTTGTATTTTTCATTTGCTCCTAGAATGCAACTGAGAAATAGGAAGCAGGTAATTACCATTTTAACAACTGTTTCTTACCTCAGGACACAATGCAAATCATTGATGATTTGGTAGTTGATCAGTGGTCTTCTCTTTTTTCTCTTTCCATCCATTGGGTTATTTTCATCAGATTATTTTACTGGCTTCTTAGTCCAAAATGAGGTTTTACAAATCTTGGTCTGTAATTCTCAAGATGATTTGCAAAGTATATTATACAGTATGTACTGAAAGAATGAACTAGAAATTAAAATTGCTGAAATAAATTTACGTTTTTCTCTGAACTTGGTAATATGCATTTCTGGACAAGGTTTTCCTTTATGCACCTATTGCAATTCTACATTTGCTCTTTAGATTAGCAAAATTATATCATGATGATTAAAATCTGTCTTCCCTGTAATTTTGGTTTCTAACCTATTAGTGGCTATGGTTTTCCTCTTCAAACAAGTCTGCAAGGTGGTTCTAGAGAACGGAGATATAAAAGCTTTACGTTTATTTTAAACATTCACATTACTGGTGTAAACTTTGAAAAGGGAATATCTTTTTTTTAAGAGTAGAGATTTTGGAATATCTATAAGAAACTGAAATTTAGAATACATTTTTTTTTTTTTTTTGGCCAGAAGAATTTTGAAATTCATTATAAACCACTAGGGCCACTGAAAAAACCACCACTGGGATTTTAAGAAATAGGTTTTACAAATACTGTAAAATATGCCTAAAATTGAACTGCTCACTGACTTCTGTAATGAGGTTTTGATTTAGGGATCAAAGCAGGAATATTTGTTCCAAGTTGGCAATCTGTACATGTATGGGTGATAAAGTTCTGTTGTGATTGAATTGGACTTAAACATAACTTATTTTTTGAAATGATTGGCTAAAATTATTTTCTTTTCATGGTATTTTACTAGTTAAAATTACACTGGCATAAAGTCAGTTTGTGAATTTTTAGGAAGTTTTCAGAAGCCAGTTTCAAACAGCCCTAGTGTTTGAGCCTTGGCTGCCACCACTGCAGCCCCACCCTGTCAGGTACTACTTCCCCCCCCACACCCCGGGGGGCTTTGCCCCATCCTGCCCAAGTGGAAGGAGTCAGGGTTCACACAGCAGCTGGAGAGTAGAGAAGCGGAGTAGTACAGGCCTCAGAGTTCAGGCGGCAGCTTCCTCTGTTTCCTTGAGTACCGGAAGGCTGTGTGGACATTTTTGTCAGCAGTTTCTTTTCTTTTTCTTTTTAATTTTTTATGGTTGCATAAGAGACACAGGCTGTGAATCATAGAGTTCACGGACATGTTAGAGAACCTGAAGGACCGAGCAGTGTGCATTCCCGGGCAAAGCATAGGTGCGCCTGGGCTGCCACGATTCCTGGGCACTTCTCCTTAGCGTGGGCAGCCACTAGGAGCTGGGATCCTGGTTTTTCATTGGAACCAAAGTTGTCCTGAGGTACCTGGTAATATTCCATTCCATGTTTTTTTTAAAGAAACATATGAAGCAGTGTAGTTTTCTTGACAGTCTTTAATTGTTACTTCATTTTAAGAAAATAACTGATTTTTAATAACTTCACTTTTTATTTTTGAGAAGGGTTACATGTTCTGCTTTAATGTATCCAGGTGTATCATAAAATTAGAAAAAAATTAAAACAAAACTTATTGTATATAAAGTACTCGTTAAACAGGTACACTATTTCTTATCTGCAATTCTGAAATCCTTATATCTGTAGCAACTACATTTTTTAGTGATTATTTGGAAGCAAAATATTACTGACTCTTTTCTAAGTAAAATCTAAAGGAAACTGAGTTTAAAAAAATGTTTTATTAAAGAACTATGTGTTTAATTTTAGAGCACTGCTGGAGATCCTGCATATTTCTCTATGAAATGCAGTATATTATCTTAATAAATGGGCATATTTAACTTTATAAAATCCAAACAATTTTAAACTGTGAAATATAAATAATTGAAAGGGCTTTTTTGGAAGAGGGATTATTATTTAAATACCAACACTGATTTTTTTAATGGTGGCAATTTAGTGGTAAAAAGTATTGCTGATTTTGTTTCAATATTTTATAGGAATTAAATTCCTCCTACTGTTGAGATAAACAGTTTTTTCCAATGTGGATTTTAGCAAATTTTTTAAAATTTAAAATTCTTTGTAATCTGACAAAGAAATCTTAAGGATTACATAACTTATCCTTTGTTTCAAGGTTGTTGGCTTACTAAATTTTGAATGTTGCACCCTTCCCCAAAATTGTCTAATTGGTTGGAATCTTCTCAAGTGGAATTTATATTTTATATTCTAGCTCTTAGAAAATTAGTTATTCCAGTAATCTAGTTGTTTCTGGAATACAATGAAATATGTCTTTTGGGGCTTATTGGCAATAGACTCCTTTAGAATTAATAAAAATTTTGAATTATATGTTTTAATAGGTTGCAACTTTCCAGTATAATACTTCCTTTATTTTTATTCAACCAAGTCCAACAAAATATATTTCAGTAGAGCTTCTTTTGGGATTATTCTGAATAAATAGGAATTGTGAAAAAATATATATAGAATATATGTAACAGAACACTTAAAAAACTTTAGGTTTCACTGAAAGATTTCTCAGAGGTACAATTAATATTTGACTTGATTTTATGATTAAGGCTTCAGTTTTCTCATTTACAGTTTGTGGAGGAAGTAGTCTAGATTCCAGGAGTTTTTCTATTCTGTAATTCTAGAAATGTCTTGTTGATAGTTTTTACCTGTACTGCCTTGGAATAATGTGTTATTAAGCAAAAATAATTTTTAGACCTGTTCCAAATGCTTTTAATTCTGAATTAATGATATTTTTCATTATGACATACGTCTTCTGTTATATTTGAAGGACCACAATTCTCTTCTCCTTTCTAAGCAATGGGATTTTCATGGGTTTATTTTTTTTTGAATGCTCAGAGAGAGTTTATAGGACTGGGAATTTTACTATTGGAAAAATTGTGGTAGAATAAATAAGTATCCCTTAGGCTACAATATTGAGTTTTGATATGATCCAATAAATCTTTCTTCATGCACTTGGAAATTTTGGTCATCCGTCTATATATATCTATGCAATTTTTGGGGGTGAAAATATTCTGTAGTTTTTATGGTGAAAATATTTTTCCCAAACCTTTGCTCTTTCTTGATTTCTGTAGCACTGTGGTTCAGATTCTCTTGGGACCCTATTTCTCCCTCTTTTACACTTCCTTCAGTTTGATATTAGTCGTTAAGTCTTTTTACTTTTACTTTTATCCCCTTCCAGTCCTATTCCCTTTGGATCTTTTACTTACTGAAATTTACACATGCTTTTTATACAGTTACCCCCAAATCAGTGTCTTAAAGGTGTTGGCTTTTCATCAATTTGTTTGATTCCTCCATCTACCTTTTTCTTTTCATAGCTTTACATCAATATCCCATCTTTGGGTCTGATGTAATGTGTCTACAATGTAATTTATTATCTTCCCATGAAACCAACTGCCCTTTAAGGGCTCACCTTGGAAGGTCCATCTAGGACTGGAAACTCATGTCATCCTTGACTTTACCCTCACCTTGAATGTAGACATTTACTTGAGTTTTGTCCTTTATTCAATTCTTACTACCATTTCATTGCCCTAAGGTATGTATTAAGAGATATTTTGCTTTTGCTTTAAACATTTTGTATTGGAGAGGTTGTAGATTTCCAGAAAGATTATGCAGAAAATGTTCCCATTTTCCAGCCCTAATTTTTAACATTTTGCATTAGTGTGGTACCTTTGTTACAATCATAGAAAATATTATATAATTGTACTATTTTTAATAACTTTATTTCAATTTCAAAATATAAAATAACAGAAAAATGCATCTTAAGAAGTTATGGAAACATTCCTCCTAAAAAGTTCTTAGCAGGCGCCTTGGCAGGGAAGCCCGGGAGCGGCTTGCAGTGGCTAAGGCGGCTTGGGCTTCCCTGGGCTCCTGCTCCAGCACGCCTGGCACTGCTCATGGCTGCCAAAGCTCCGCTGCCTGGGGAGGCGGGCCGGGCCCTCGCTGTCCCACCCCCAGGCACAGCATGTGGGACCCTGGAGCCCCAGGGAGCAGCATGCCTGGTTCCAGTCGCCAAGGCTGGATGCGGGCTCCAACGGCCACGGGCTCCAGCTGGGGGCACCCCTGCAGCTCCTTGTGCCTCCAAAGTGCAAGTGCAGCGACCCCAGAGCTGAGAGCAGCTACTACCAGCTCCTTCCCTCTCCAGCCCCCACCACCACTCACCCCATGTTAACCTCATATATGCTTTGAATGATAAACCAAATTGATACTTATAGAGTGCTTTGAACTAAGCTTGGTCAACAGTGTTGATTTCCTATTTTTAAAAATTAATATGTTTTCAGGTCAAGAAGTTCTTTCTGAGTCCAGGATGTGACAATTAATGTTCCCAATATGAGAAGTAGGAAGATTCAGTATTCAATCACAGCAGAAAAATCCATATAAAAATTGATCAAATATGTATTACTTATATAATGATAATATTTTACCAAACATAGATAATGGCATAATCCTAGAAAGACTGAGGGGAATTGCTCAAAATAAAAGAGTGCCAAAGTTTTGCAAGTTAATTATTACCAGAAAGAATCCTAAGGGCAAAAATCTCACAGAATAAATTAAGAAATTGCTAATATTTAATTGATAAATTTCAATCTTCAAAAATCTGAATGTTATTAAAATATTTAGAAGATAATTCTCAAAAGACTAGATGCTATCATTTAAGATAGGTGCTCCACAAAGTATTTTCAGAATTTAGATTTAAAGCATGAAAATAATTTTGATAAAGTGTAAACAGGAATACTCAAAATTAATATAATGGCCTACTAAAGAACATGGAAAAAGAATAGACTATATACTGTTCTCTAGAGAAAATGCCTTCTTGATGAAAATTTACTGTGATTACTATTTTTTAAGTTCTGTTATGAGTGCTATTTATTCTGAGAAATGAAACATCTCAGCATTCACAGATTTGAATTTGTGGTCAACCTTTCCCTCTCATGGTCCAATCCTCAGCAATCTTTGTTCAGTGATCTCTGAAATGGTTTGGCTCAGTAAGCTCTGATGGTATGAGTGCATGGGCTTTGAAACTGACTCATTGAGACCAAATCTGCACCGAAATAACTGCCCAGCATTGCTTGTTTTGACACTGACTTCTTCCCATGCCCCACCCCCAAGCAAATGACCACTTTATTACTTCTACAGCACAAAGGGCCCAAAGGGCAAGGGAAGAGATCCCACCATAGCCAATCCCCTGGGGATGTCAACTGCTCAGGTCAGTGCTGTTGATGGCAGCTCTCCACATACCACTTTACTTTGGAGTGGCAGGACAGTCCAGTGGGGAGTGGGCCTTGCCTGTGAGGAAAAAGCATGTATCAAGCAACGTTTGTGCAGCATTCCCACCCTGATAAGTAGCTGGGGCTTCTTGTTCCCAGTTTGGGTGTCAAGGTTTGCTTAGGCTGTTCCATTAGACCTAATGCCTCCCATGGTTATAAAATGGAAACATTGAAACCTCTGCACACAAAGGAGAGGAGGGGTAGGCAAGACTGAGAAATGGTGACTGATCATGTCTCTGACTTGCCCAGCAGAGTTAGGAATCTAAAACAATTGTTTAATAAATCCTTTCCTGGAATTCATTTAGTCTCATTCACCATATTATAATTACTTTCTTAATTATGAGAAAGAAAATTCTTAACTCAATATATGGCAGTTTGAGATAATTTATGAGTCTCCAAAAAGTAAAGATTGTGTTCCTAAACTAATCTATTTTTCTGGGAATAGGATTTAAGCCTTAAATTCAGCTGAGATATACTTTGATTAGATTACCTGTTAAGATTAGGTTTTTGTTTTGTTTTTTACAAACCAATTTTATTGATGCATAATAATAAAGCATAAATCCATCCAAAGTATACAGTCAGTGGTCTTCAGGATAATCACATAGTTGTGCATTCATCATTTCAGTCACTATAAAGCATTTTCATTATTCCAATAATAATAATAATAATAATAATAAAAACCCAAAGTACAAAAAAACAAACAAACCACCTCTCCATCTCTCTATGCTTCCGTTGCCATACATAGCTGCTCTTCTGTTTACATGTCTCTAATTATTTATATTTGTATTTCATTAACAGTTTAAAATATACAATATCATCCATAGCTGTATTTTACATGAGGTTTCACTGTTATTCAGTCACATGCTACATTTATTTAGCTTTCCTTCTAGCATTATACCATGTCCTTGGACTTACCCTTTGAACTGCTGTGATATCCATTTAATAGCTCAGCTAGTTACAAACACTATAATGTGCTTTCACAATTTCTATTCGTTTCTAAAGATGTACAACCTTTTTACCAATTGGGCACAGATTAATCCTCAGCTTTTATTTTCTCTACCCTCCTTCTGTTTTCTGGTGACCTATATTATAATTGTCAACTCCAAGACTTTACACAATATATTTTGTTCTTAATAGTGCATTCATGCACTATTTGTCCTTTTGTGTCTGGCTTGCTTCACTCAAAATAATGTCCTCCAGTTTCATTCATATTGTCATATGCTTCATTACTGCATCTTTTCTTACTGCTGTATAATATTTCATTGTGTATATGCACCACAGCCTTGTTTATCCATTCATCAGTTGATGGACACCTAGATTGTTTCCAACTTTTGGCAATCATGAATTAAGCCACTATGAACATAAGCAGGCAGATGTCTGTTTGTGTTACTGCTCTCAGTTCTTCTGGGTATATAGCTAGTAGTGGTATTGCTAGGTCACATGTCAAGTCTGTATTCAACTTCCTTAGGAACTGCCAAACAGTCCTCCACAGTGGCTGTACTATTTGAGAGTCCCACCAACAGTGAATAAGCATTTCTATCTCTCCACATCCTCTCCAACATTTACCATTCTCTGACTCTTTATAGTAGTCAGTCGAATAGGTATGAAATGATATCTCATTGTAATTTTGGTTTGAATTTCCCTAATTGCTAGTGATGTTGAACATTTATTCATGTGTTTCTTTGTCATTTGTATTTCTCCTTTGGACAGTTGTCTTTTCAAATCATTTGCCCATTTTTTAATTGGATAGTTTGTCTTTTTATACCACAGTATTGAATAACAGTGGTGATAGTAGGCATCCTTGTCTTGTCTTTGATCTCAGTAGGAAAGATTTGTCTTTCACCATTGAGTACAAGTCTAGCTGGAGGCTTTCCATAGATACAATGTACCATATTGAAAAAGCTTCCTTCTATTCCTATCTTTGGAATGTTTTTATCAAGAAAGTTTTGTGCTGTATTTTGTGAAATGCCTTTTCTGCATCATCAAGAGAATCAGGTGGTTTTTCTTCTTCAGTTTATCAATATGGCTTATTACACTATTTGCCTTTCTTCTGTTGAACCACCCTTGCATACTTGGGATAAAACCCAATTGATCGTGGTATATAATTCTTTTAATGTGCTTTTGGATTTTGTTTGCAAGTATTTTGTTGAGGATTTTTGCATCTATGTTCATTAGAGTTATTGGTCTGGAATTTTTTAATTTTTTTAGTATCTTTATAAGTTTTGGTATTAGTGTGACATTGGCTTTATGGAATGAGTTTGATAGTATTCTTTCCTTTTCAATTTTTAGAAGAGCTTGCACAAGATTTGTATTAGATGATCTTTGCACGATTGGTAGAATTCACGTGTGAAGCCATCTGGTCCCGGGCTTTTCATCGTTTGGAGGTTTTTGGTGACTGTTTCAATCTCTTACTTGTGATTGGCATGTTGTGCTCTTCTAATTCTTCCAGGGTCAGTGTAGGTGGCTTATGTGTTTCTAGATTTTATCCATCTTCTCTACATTGTCTAGATTTTTCATATACAGGTGTTCATAGTATTCTCTTATGATCTTTCTTTTTTCTGTTGCATCAGGAGTAATGCCCCTTCTCTCATTTCTGTTTTTTTATTGTGGGTAAAAATCAAAATTTTCACAATACATACCAATATTTGTAAAATGATATATAAATACATATGCATATATGTGCATTTGATTACATAAATGTTATTTGTTATATATATATATATATTTTTTTAAAGGTGCTTAAATTACCTAAATATTACTCAGAAATTACAGGGATTCCCATGTTCTCCACCTCCCACACCTCCAACAACATCCCACACCACCATTCCTCATCCGTGTGGTACAACACCCGCAATGAATATACACATCCTAGGGCCTTGCCACTGAGCATAGACCACAGTTCACATCACAGACCACACTCTCTCCCAACCAGTTCTGCATGGTATGTTCTGATGGAAAATGGCCTACATCCGTCGCCGCTTCACCACTCAGGACAACCCCCAAACTTCCAAAAAAAGCCCGAGTATTTCAACTGGCCCTCCTCTCCCTGCCCCAAAAATGTCCAGTGGCCACCGGCTCCACCTCACTGTTACAATTTCTTCCATTGCTTGAATCACAATATGTCTACAACAGAACACCACTAAGTCCACTCTAGTCCACAGCTCCTCCCCCAATCCTGAGGGGACTTGGAAGGTGATGTCCACTCCACCTCCAAGTGAGAGAGGGCTTATATCCCATGGATATAGTGGATGGGATTATCTTGCCTTCAGCTGCAGGCCCTCTCCATTCCCTGGGATGGCCATTGCCCATCGTCATCTCCTTGCCAGGTTACTTGGATGAGTCCATTGAGCTGTAGGGTAGGAGTTGCAGCTCCACTGAGATATCAGGCACAGCTGGCACATAGGTGGGCCAGAGGATACAGTCTCTGGAAGTACACCTAAAAACTACTGCATCACATATAGGTTTGAGTAGAAGGGACTGATGGACCTTGTGCAGGTAGGACGTATTTGAGTCCAACTCTGTCACTCTCAGGAACACAGATGCCAATGAAGAACCCAGTAATTAGGCATCAATATCTTGGGCTATCCCCACTTGTATAGGACCTGGGTGTCACCAGAGCCCTCAGGGGTCCCTCAGTGTGGGGTGATATCCACTTTGGTGTTCTATGAGATCCTACTGAGGTATGCATAAGTAATACCTCTGGGAAGACCTTCCGACTCTCTTTGAAGTCTCAGCCACATGGACTCATTTTTCTTTACCTTTTCCCCCTATTATTCAAAGTCTTTTTCCAATCTTGTTGCCAGTTGGCCCTTGGTATTAATCCCTTGTTGCCAGGGAGGCTCATCCCCGGGAGTCATGTCCCACGCTGGGGGGAAGGTAATGCATTCAAATGCAGAGTTTGGCTTAGAGAGCGGCCACATTTGAGCAACAAGGAGGCTCTCAGGTGGTAACCCTTAGGCACCCCATAACAGTAGGCTAAGTTTCAATTAGAAGAGCAAATACTCATAAGCCTAGTCCTCAATAAATAGAACACATCAGTGAGCCATCCTCTTTTGCCAGAGACTGTGCCCTCACTCAGGGGACTGTTGCCGCTCCCTTGGGGAATGTAGCAGAGCTCTCCAGACTGGGAATTCAGATTCCCTCATTAATTGAGTAATTGTCTACTCACCATGACCATGCCCCATCACTTGATCATTTGAACAATTTTATATACCTTTCATGTATATTCAGATGGACTTACTTCCATGAATCCACCATCCCAGACACCCGCCACCAATGATTCTCTGCAGCCCCCCATGTAACATTTCTGTGCTCCAAAACTTCCTTGAATGTGAAGCTAATATAATAACAAAATACAATTAATAGGAAAAAAATAATAATAATTTTAAATGCAAGAGATAAGTACAAGGAGACTCAGAAGAAAAAAAAAGGAAACTAAACTAATAATAAAATATAATTAGCAGATTGGGACAGTTGAAAAAATGGGAAAAAAAACAAAAAACAAAAAAAATCCTTTTTTTAAAAGAAATTATTCTTTTTTCCTTTTATCACTGTAATATCAGATGTCCAGTTTATCGTGAAACCTTCCCCCTCTCATTCCCGAGTGTCTCCCAAATTTCAATTTAATTTTCAAAGAAGTTTTAGCTCACAGCAAAGTCACACATGGAATACTAGAGACTACCACATACCCAAACTCCCTCCCCCTTCCCCACCCCATATTTAAACCTTTATTTTTTTTATTGATGTTATCATTGTCATAACTGTTATACAGATAGTAAAATATAGCAACTAAAAATTTTCAGTGGTTTACAGTATAGTTTACAATTTAGACTGCACAGTTTAATAATTTTTGATGATATTTACCAAGTCCTGTGTCCATTAATGTATGGTAAAGAAGAATATTTCCCATGACCATTACATACCTCACTTGATCTTTTCTGTTCCTTCCTCCCCACCCCCAGGGCATAAGACTCTTCCCTGTCTTGGCTCATGGGATGACAAGATTCATATTTACATGTCCTGGTTATTCTAACCTGTCCTTCCTTATCTACCCACCTGTTAATCTTGCACCACCGAACCCATTAAAATCTCTAACCACCTGTCCTATCCTTCAATAGGTAAATATACTCTTACAATTTATCATAGATAATGTCCATATGGGTGATGGCTCACAGCCTACCCTTCTCTCTTTCTTCCTGGTTAGCCTATCTTTTGGTCAGTATTCTCAGAAACTGTTATCTTACCTCAATTCAAATCAATGAGGTCATAATCTGTTCTTTCAATGCCTGGCTTGCCTCACTCAACATAATGTCTTCAAGATTCATCCATGTTATTCCATGTGTTAGCACTTTATTCCTTCTAACAGCTGAGTAAGATTCCATTGTATGTATATGCCACATTTTGCTTATCCATTCATCTGTTGATGGGCACCATGGCTGATTCCAACTTTTGGCAATTGTGAACAATGCTGCTATGAACATTGGTGTGCATATATCTGTTCGTGTCATTGCTTTCAGTTCTTCTGGGTATATACCCAGTAGTGGAATTGCTGGATCATATGCAAGATCTATTGTTAGTTTTCTGAGGATTCACCAAACTGTCCTCCACAGTGGCTGGAACATTCCACAATCCCACCAGCAGTGGATGAGGATTCCTATTCCTCCACATCCTCTCCAACGCTTATATTCTGCTGTTTTTTTGATAGCTGCCATTCTGATGGGTGTAAAATGGTATTTCATTTTGGTTTTGATTTGCATTTCCCTAATAGCTAGCGATGTCGAGAACTTTTTCATGTGTTTTTAGCCATTTGTATTTCTTCCTTGGAGAAATGTCTTTTCAGGTCACTTCCCATTTTTTAAATAGGTTGTTTGTCTTTTTATTTTCAAGGTGTAGGATTTCTTTATATATGCCGGATATTAGGCTCCTATCAGATATATGATTGCCAAATATTTTCTCCCATTGGGTAGGCTGCCTTTTTATTTTCTTAATAACATCCTTTGAGGTGCAGAAGTTTTTAATTTTAATGAAATTCCATTGATCTATTTTTTCTCTTGCTGCTTGTGCATTGGCTGTGAAGTTCATGAAACCATTTCCTATTACTAGGTCCTGTAGATGCTTCCCTACATAATATTCCATGGTCTTTATGGTTTTGGCTCTTATATTTAGATCTTTCATCCATCTGGAGTTGATTTTTGTATAAGGTGTGAGATGGTATTCTTCTCCCATTCTTTTGGATCTGGATATCCAGTTCTCCAAGCACCATTTGTTAAAGAGGCCATTCTCTCCCAATTGAGTGGGCTTGGTGGCCTTGTCGAATATCGGATGACAGTATATGCGAGGATCTATATCAGAACTCTCAATTCGGTTCCATTGGTAGGACTATCCTTGTGCTAATATCAAACGGGTTTGATCACTGTAGCTTTGTAGTATGTTTTAAAGTCAGGTAATGTGATACCTCCATCTTCATTTTTCTTTCTCAATATGTCTTTGGTAATTCGGGGCCTCTTACCTTTCCAAATATATTTTGTGGTTAGTTTTTCCAGTTCCTTAAAAAATAGAGTGTTGATTTTTATTGAGATTGCATTAAATCTATAGATTAGTTTGGGTAGGATAGACATCTTGATGATATTTAGTCTTCCTATTCATGAACAGGGAATATTTTTCGATTTATCCAAGTCTTCTTTGATTTCCTTTAACAGTGTTGTGTAGTTTTCTGTATATAAGTCCTTTACATCTTTAGTTAAATTTATTCCTAGGTATTTGATTCTTTTTGTTACTATTGTAATTGTTTTTTTTTTTCTTAATTTCCTCCTCAGATTGCTCGTTATTGGTGTACAGAAATGCTACTTATTTTTGAGCACTGATCTTGTAGCCTGCAACATTACTGAAGTCATTTATAAGTTCCAGAGGCTTTGTTGTAGTTTTTTCAGGGCTTTGTATGTATAAGATCATGTTGTCTGCAAATAATGAGATTTTTCACTTCTTCCTTTTCAATCTGGATGCCTTTTACATCTTGTTCTTGCCTCAGTGCTTGGGCAAGTACTTCCAAGGCAATGTTAAATAGGAGTGGTGATAGAGTGCATCCTTGTCTTGTTCCCGAACTCAGAGGGAAGGCTTTTAGGATTTCACCATTGAAAATGATGTTGGCTTTCAGTGTTTCATATATCCCCTTTATCATATTCAGAAAGTTTCCTTCTATTCCAATCTTTTGTAGTATTTTTATCAGGAAAGAATGCTGTATTTTGTCAAATGCTTTTTCTGCATCAAAAGAGATGATCATGTGATTTTTTTCTTTCAATCTGTTTATGTGGTGAATTACATTGATTGTTTTTCTTATATTGAACCATTCTTGCATTCCCGGGATGAAACTCACTTGGTCATGGTGTATAATCGTTTTGATATGTTGTTGAATGCAATTTGCAAGTATTTTGTTGAGGATTTTATCATCTGGGTTCATTAGAGAAATTGGTCTGAAATTTTCCTTTCTTGTGGTATCTTTGTTTGGTTTTGGTATTAAGGTAATGTTAGCATCGTAGAATTAGTTAGGCAATATTCTTTCTACTTCTAATTTTTGGAATAGCTTATGCAGAATTGGTGTTAGCTCTTTCCACAATGTTTGGTAGAATTCAGCTGTGAAGCCATCTGGTCTTGGGCTCTTCTTAGTTGGGAGGATTTTGATGACTGAATCTATTTCTTTACTTGTAATTGGACTGTTGAGTTCATCAATTTCTTCTTTCATCAATGTAGGCTGTTTGTGAGTTTCTAGAAACTTGCCCATTTCCTCTAAATTATCATTCTTTCTGGCATATAATTTTTCAAAGTATCCTCTTATGATACTCTTTATTTCTTTGGGGTCAGTAGTGATATCCCCTTGCTCATTCCATATTTTGTGTATTTGAATCTTTTCTCTTTTTCTTTGTTAGTCTGGCTAAAGGTTTGTCAATTTTATTGATATTCTCGAAGAACCAACTTTTTGTTTTGTTTATTGTTTCTAGTACTTTTTATTCTCTACTTCGTTTAGTTCTGCTTGTATCTTTGTTATTTTCTTCTTTCTACTTCCTTTTGGTTTAGTTTGTTTTTGTTTTTCCAATTCCTCCAAGTGTGCAGTAAGGTCTTCAATTTTAGTTCTTTCTTCTTTTTTAATATATGAATTTATGGATTTGAACCTCCCTCTCAGGACTGATGTCCCTGCATTCCATAGGTTCTGATATGTTGTGTTGTCATTTTCATTAGCTTCAAGGTAGTTGCTGATTTCTTTTGAGATTTCCTCCTTGACCCACTGTTTGTTTAAGAGTGTGTTGTTTCACTTCCATATCCTTGTGCCTAACCTATTTCTCTGGCCCTTAGTGATTTCCAATTTCATTCTGTTGTGGTCACAGAAACTATTTTGTATAATCTCAATCTTTCTGAATTCATTGAGAGTTGTTCTGTGGCCTAGCATGTGGTCTATCTTGGAGTATGTTCCATGTGCACTTGAGAAGAATGTAAATCCTTCTGTATTTGGCTGGAGCGTTCTGCATATGTCTATTAAGTACAGGTCCTCTAATGTATTGTTGAAAGCCTTTGTTTCTTTAGTGATTCTCTGTCTAGATGTTTTGTCTAATGATGATAATGGTGTGTTAAAGTCCCTTGCTATAATTGTAGAGGCATTTATTTCTCCACTTAATTTTTCCATGGTTTGCTTCGTGTATTTTGAGGGACCCTGATTAAGTTCATAAATGTTTAAGATTGTTCTCTCTTCTTGAGAGATTACACCTTTTACTAATATACAGTGTCCATCTTTGTCTCTTATGACAGTTTTGCATTTAAAGTCTATTATGTCTGATATTAGAATAGCTACTCCTACCCGTTTTTGGCTATTGATAGCTTGTAAAATGATTTTCCAGCCATTCAGTTTAAGCCTCCTTGAATCCATGGGTCAAAGGTGAGTTTCTTGTAGACAGCATATAGATGGATCATATTTCCTTAACCATTCTGCCAATCTGTGTCTCTTGATAGGTGATTTTAGTCCATTAACATTCAGTGTTATTACTCGTAATGAATTTCTTATTTCAGCCATTTTTCTTTGGATAAATGTATGTCATATATTGTTTTGTTTTTATTTTTTGTCATGTTAGTTGCTTTTAAACTCTCCTCCAACTCTCTTTCCCTTGTTTTTTCCTTTCAACTTGTAGAACTTCCTTTAATGTTTCTTGAAGTGGACGTTTCTTATTCACATACTTTCTTAATTTCTGTTTATCTGGGAATATTTACACTCTCCATAATTTTTGAATGCCAGTTTTGCTGGGTAGAGAATTTGTGGCTGGAAGTTTTTTCTTTTAGTATTTTGACTATGTGACACCACTGTCTTCTTGACTCAATGGTTTCAGCTGAGAAATCAGCACTTAATCTTATAGTGCTTCCCTTGTATGTGATGGTTCTCTTTTCTCTTGCTGCCTTGAGTAATTTATCTTTGTCTTGAGCATTGGACATTTTGACAAGTATATGTCTAGGAGTTGGTCTGTTGGGATTTATGCTGTTTGGGGTGTGCTTTTCTTCCTGGATCTGCACATCCATCTCTCTCAAAAGGGTTGGGAAGTTTTCAGCCATTATTTCCTTCAACACTTCTTCTGTTCCCTTTCCCTTCTCTTCTCCTTCTGGTATGCCCATAATGTGTATGTTTGAGCATTTTGTGTTGTCAGTTAATTCCCTAGGTCCCTGCTGGATTTTTTCTATCTTTTTGTCTATTTTTTCTACTCTCTGTTTGATTTCAGATATATTGTCTTCCAAATCACTAATTCTTTCTTCTGCCTGTTCTAATCTGCCACTATGTGAATCCAGCGTCTTTTTGATTTCTTGGATTGTGCCATTGGTCACCATCATATCCATTATCTTTTTGGGATGGTTTACAAATTCTTCAGTATGTTCTCCAAGTGTCTTCTTTTTATTCTTAATCTCTTCCTTCACTTCTTTAAGTTAGTCCATCATATTTGGAAAGCTTCGATTAGTTGTTCAATGATCTGCTTCAGTTCCTGGTTTTTAGTTTGTTCATTGGATTCATCCATATTTTCCTGTTTCTCCGTGTGGTTTGTAATTTTTTGTTGCCCTCTAGTCAACATTTTATCTTGATTGATTTATTCAGTTGATTAGCTTCTCTGTCTGCTCTAGAGTTTTATTTAGCTGGTGGTTCTGTGTGTGTGTAAAGTTTTCACTTTGATACTTTTTCTTCTTATTTTATTTTCTTGCTTCTTTCTATGTTCCCTTGAAGGCAAAATATTAGGTCTGGAGGAATCGAAAGATGTGAGAAAGGAAGAAGGATAATAGTAATATTGCTAAAAGTTAGAAGAGGGGCCAAATAATACTTAATTAAGTGAATATTTAACTCAAATAGGCAGTGTAGAGTAATAAGAAGGTAAGTGGAGTGCCTACACTGGACTGGGAAACCAAATAGAAGAATATATATATAATGATTTAGGGGGCTAGAATTATGAGGAGGGAGAGAAAGAGTTAAGAAAGGACTAAAAGGAAAGAGTTAATATTAATAAAGAAAGAAAAAAGCAAAATAGAAGGAATAGAAATTGACACCCTTGCATTGTGGGCATCTGGAAAAAATGTGAAATTTAATAGCCACAACAGAAAGCAGAGGGCAGAAAGATGAAGGAGGGATAATAGATAGTTTGGAATACAAAATAAATTGATTGGTAGAATGGGAAATTACTGAAGAAGAAGCACAGCAATGGAGAGAGAAGCTAGGAGCACCTAATTTTTAAAAAATTAAAGAAAGAAGAAAGGGGGGAGGAAAGAGGAAAGAAAAGCAAGAGGGAACAAATAAACAGAGAAAAATCAAGCAACCACACTGGCAAGCAGTCAAACAAAGCTAAGGGGGCTCAATATTCCCTGGTGTCCCGTGGATTCTCTCAGCCTGCTTGTGTTTATACAACAATTTCCCTGCAGGGTTTTTATATGTAGGTCCTGAAGAAGCTTTTGGCTATTAAACTAAATTAAAAAGAATTTATTTTTCATTTATTAAAGGAACCATTTTATTTATTTATTTATTTATTTATTTATTTATTTATTTATTTATTGGCGGAATACCGGACCAAAAATAAGTCCTTCTCTAGACAACCACCCTCATGGAGGAGGCCCTAACTGGCCTCCTGAAACTAATGAAGCACTTCCCAATTTCTGCATTCCCCAGGGACACAAAAGTCTGATGTGTAGAATGCTAAAAACGGCAGACTCCGGCAGACTCCGCCCTTCTGGATCAGGGCCCCTGCATCATCGGGCTGCATGTAAATGAGTTTAACTCTGCAGATTCGCCTCTCCACTCAGCCTGGCGCTAGTTCCAGCTGGCTTATCTGCTCCCCAAAGTTATGAGGGGGTCCAGGCAGCCAGATCGACAGCTAAAATATCCCCTCTCTGCTTTCTATCAGAACTCTCTGTCTCCTGGAAATTGCCCCTCTTCCTAGGTCCGTGGGCTGGGGCTAACCCCTGGGCTGCTAGTCTAATCAACTCCCTAGAAGATTAACCCTTCCCCTCCTCCAGGTGCCGATTCACTGCAGCTGTTTTGTTCATCTAAGTTGCGCTGGGCTTCAGGAAGCCAAATCCCCAAACAATGAAACTGTCTTACCAGAGCTCCCCCCTCAGAAAACGCCCCCTCCCACTGGGTTCGGTCACCCAGTTACTGGAGGGATGGGAGTCGCAATTTCTTCTTTGACCCACTGATTATTTAAGAATGTGTTGTTTAATCTCCATATATTTATGGATTTCTCTGTTTTCCATCTATTATTGATTTACAGTTCCATTCCATTATGATCAGAGAAAGTGTTTTGTGTAATTCCAATATTTGTAAATTTATTGAGACTTGTCTTGTGACCCAACATATGGTCTATCTTGGAGAAGGATTGATGAACTCTTGAAAAGTAAAGTATATCCTGCTGCTTGGGGGTGCAATGCTTTATACAGGCTTGTTATGTCTAATTCATTTATCATGTTATTCAAGTTCTCTTTCTTTCTTTATCCTCTGTCCTGATGTTCTATCTAATAGTGAGTGGTGTGTATTGAAGTCTCCAACTATTATTATAAAGACATCTATTTCTCCGTTAGGTTTTGCCAGTGTGTTCCTCATATATCTTGGGGCACTCAGATTAGATGCATAAATACTTAGTATAGTTATTTCCTCTTGGTGAATTTTCCCTTTTTAAATATATAATGACCTTCTTCACCCTTTATAACAGTTTGCATTTGAAATCTATTTTGTCCAATATTAAAATCACTACTCCAGCTCTCTTTTGGTTAATATTTGCATGAAATATCTTTTTCCAAGCTTTTACATTTAACCTGGTTGTGGCCTTACATCTGAAGTGGGTCATTTGTAGACAATGTATAGGTGGCTCATATTTTTTTAATTCATTCTATCAGTCTATGTCTTTTGATTGAGGAATTCAAGCTATTAACATTTAGGGTTATTACTGTAAAGGCATTACTTACTTCATCTATTTTGTCCTTTGATTTTCTCATCATATTGTTTTATTGTCTGTCTTTTTTACCCTTTAATTTATTCTTCCTAATAATCTTTTCTATACTCTTCTCCAAATCTTGCCCTTGTTTTTTCCTTTCAGGCTGAAACACTCACTTTAGAATCTCATGTAATTCTGGTCTTTCGGCAACATATTCTATCAGTTTTTGTCTGTGAAGACATTGGACTCACCCTCACTTTTGAAGTACAGTTTTGCCAGATATGAATTCATAGCTGGCAGTTTTTCTCTTTCAGTATCTTAAGTACATCATATCACTTTCTTGTCTCCTCCATGGTTTCTGATGAGAGGTTGGCACTTAATCTTATCAAGTTTCCCTTGTATGTATCACTTTGCTTTTCTCTTGCTGCTTTCAGAATCCTCTATTTATCTCTGATATTTGTCATTCTGAATAGTAGGTGTCTTAGGATAGGTCTATTCAGATTTATTCTGTTTGATGTGCATTGTCCTTGTTAGATATTGATACTTATGTCTCTCATAAGGGTTGCAAAGTTTCACTCATTATTTCCTCAAATATTCTTTCTGTCCCATTTCCAGTCTTTTCTTCTTCTGGGACCCCAATAATGTGTATAAACATTTCCCATTTTCATTGGTTCGCTGAGGATTGGTTTCATTTTTTCCATTCTCTTCTTTTTCTGTTCTCCCATCTTTTGCAGTTCAGATGTTATATCTTTGAAATCACCAATTCTGTCCTCGAGCAATTCAAATATGCTCATATGTGTCACTAATGTATTTTTAATCTCATCCATTATGTCTTTCATTCCCATAAGGTCTGTTTCTTTTCTTTGCAGGCTTTCAAATTGTTCTTTATGCTCACTCAGTATCTTCTTACTATCCTTTTTCTCTTTAGTCATATTTTCTTTAAATTCTTTGAATTGATTTAGGAGAGTTGTATTATTATCACTGATTGTTTTAAACCCTGTATCTCTCCAGGCTATATGGTTTTTCCCTTTGGCTGCACCATCTCTTCCTGTTTCCTAGTATGGCTTGGGATTTTTTGCTGATATCTAGCCATCTGAATATGTTGGTGAATTTACTCTGATGGAAAATTTCTCTCTTGCTTATTGTTTTCTTTTTTTTCCCCACAGCTCTTCTTTGGTATTTGGTTCAACTTATTCCAAGTCCTCAAAATTGTCCCATGCTTACCTGGCAGGGGAGATACCATGGCCATGATGGTGGTTTTCCCAGGACAAAGCTTATCCTTTGCACTCCGGATGTGTGATTTCTCCAAGTGTGGGAAATTCTATGGCATAGTTTGTGGTAGTGGAGGACTACATTTGTGTTCTTTTCTTTAAAAATATCACCCAGGTTAGGTTATCAAAATCGGACCCGGGATTCACCAATGGGATACAGATTTTCTCCTAGCATTTAGGATACATAGGGTACAGAGAGAACCAAAAACATTTTATGTCCATTCAATTTTCAGACTGGCCAGCAGATGGTGGTCATCAGCACACCTTTTCATGGAGGTGTTTCAGTTTCGGGTTTCCTGTGTTTTGGTCTGTCCAGAGGTGAGATTCTTATTGGGCTCTGCTGGCCAAATTCACTGATGAAAAGCCTCCCTGTCTCCCCCTCCATTTTGCTTTGAATCATCTGAAAGAGAGGAAGATGTCTGTTCCCCTCTCATTCAGCTGTAGTGAGCCAAGGTTTTACCCCAACTTAATACCTTTGGGGTGGGAGAGGGGAGCCATTCCCAGCCACTGCAGGGATTTAGTAAGACATTTGTTGTTTAAGCTTTTTCCTCCCTCTCTCACCCTCGTAGGAGTTGTGTAGCACTGTTCTGGTTTGCTGACACCCAAAGCAGGTCCTCAGATAGCTTTTGGGTCTTTCTCCATTGTTTCTCTGAGAGAATTGAGACTTGCCTGCCCAATCAATCAACATCTTCCCACATTTCCCTCTCTTGGTAGTTTTGATTGGAATTTCCCTAATCACTAGTGATGTTGAGCAATATTTCATGTGTTTTTTTCCCTCCATTTCTAGTTCTTCTTTATACAATTGTCTTTTCAAGTCTTTTGCCCATTTTTAAAATCCAGTAGTTTGTCTTAGTTGTATGATCTCTAAATATCATGGATTTTAAAACCTTATTTGGTATGTGATTGCCAAATATTTTCTTCCATTGACTTGCCTGCCTTTTCACCTTTTTGACAAAGTTCTTTGAGGTGCATAAGTGTTTAATATTGAGAAGTCCCATTTATTTATATTTTCCTTTGTTGCTTGTGCTTTGGGTGGAAGGTTTAAGAAACTTCTACCTACTGCAAGATCTTGAAGATGTTTCTCTACATAATATTCTATGATTTTTATGGTTGTTGGTTTTATATTTAGGTCCTTGATACATTTTGAGTTATTTTTTGTGTCAGATGTGAGATAAGGGTCATTTTTCTTTCTTTTGGATATGGCTATCCAGTTTTCTCAGCACCATTTGTTGAATAGACTGTTCTGGTCCATCTGGGAGGACTTGACAGCATTGTTAAAAATCACTTGACTGTAGATGTCAGGGTCTATTTCAGAGTTCTTGATTCAGTTCCATTGGTCAATCGGCCTTTCTTTATGCTGACACTGACTTCTGCATATCTTTGTGTGTGTGTGTGTGTGTGTGTGTGTGTGTGTGTGTATCTTTTGAAGTACTACCTCATGGATAGTTTCTTTCTTAAATGTCACAAAATGCTTAAAGGAAAGAATCTGTAATTCAGCAAATACAATTCTTGAGCTGCTCATTTTGGCAAGAACTGGTTTATACTCCTCAGGAGTCACCAACTAGAAGAGGAGATATCAATAAAAATATGTTATAATGAATGAGTAGATAATACTTTGATGGTTGAAACAAATATTTGTGAGGCCAGGGTAGGCACCAGTGTTGGACTTGAATATTCAAGAAAATCTTCCAAATTATTAACATGTAATCCATGAACTGAATGAAATCTATGCTAGAGTATTTTTCTTTTAAAAAAGTTTTATTATTTATGCACCACACACTCCATCCATAATGTACAAGCCATGGCTCTCAGTATAAATCATATAGTTTTGCATTCATCAAAATGATGAATTTTAGAATATTTTCATTACTCCAAAAAGAAAACCACCCTACTCTTTGTTCCCCCTATTAATGCTCTTTAGCATTGATATGGTAAATTTGTTATAGTTGATGAAAATATTACAATATTACTGTTAACTAAAGTCAGAATTTGCTTTATTTGTATTTTTCTCACATAACTATTATTAGCACCTTGTATGAGTTGCATATATTTATTATAGTTCATGGAATGACACCTTCTCTCCTATTAAATTGAGAAGTCATTTTACCCCTGGCTGAGACAAATGTCTCCAACTGAACTCTTCCTCTCCTGACTTTTTAACTATATAATTGATTTTAAATTGAATCTCCTAAACCAGAAAACTCTCCCTCTCACAATCCATTTCATCATTTAAGTTCATTCCATCTATTCCATTGTTAAACAAAAGCCTCCTATTAACCTATTTTCCCTCAAATTCCTGACCTCTTGTTCTTCCCTTCACAATCAATCTCTCAATGCAGTTACCAATTCCAAACACCTCACTCATTATTTGACTAACAATGCTCAACAAGGATTCCTCAAAAGGAGAGCTGGCTAACATCAACATTGATCTCTCCCTAAATACATCCTTACTTGGAACCGAGGAAGAATTGAACCATGACCTGTTTTTGGAACTTTCTTTTTCCTTGCTCTCTCTGAATGCTATTCTTCTGACTGTTTTCAAACAACTCTGGTCACACCAAAGAACAACTCAAACAACAGTTAGACTAAATCCAAGCATCCTCTTTTCTTCTTTTTCATAAACTATCCTTACATCATCCCTAATTCATTCAATTACTTTTCATTTCTTCCATTGTTCTTCCTAAGATGAAAGTGATGAAACACTTATCTGGGGTATTTTTCTAAGCCATCATTACTGCTTGCTTAATGATATGCACCTAATATGGAATACAGCTCAGAACATAAACTCCCTCCCCCCCCAAATATAAATATTTCACCCTCTCTATTATTGGTTTATGTCTCCACCAGGCAAATCATACTATGCCTGTCCCTCAACTTACAAAACACAGCTTAACAATGCTATTCTGTCTACACTAATCACTTTTTCACCATTAATTTCCACCCCATCCCACAAACACTACCTCCCACCCATACTCATTTTCTTTCAGTGTTAATTGAAATGAGAATTGGTTGGTAGTAATTTCATGGTTCCAGGGAGTCTCATCCCTGGGAGTCATGTCCCATGCTGGGGGGGAGGTAATTCATTTATATGCTGATTTTGGCTTTTAGAGAGACCACATTTGAGCAACAAGGAGGCTCTCAGGAGGCAACTCTTAGGCATACTACAACACTAAGCTAAGTTTTCAAGAGTAAAGGCTCACAAGCATAGTCATCAATGTCAAGGGACCATCAATGGACCTAGACCATCCTCCTTCGCCAGTCATTGCTCCTGCACTTGGGGGACAGTTGCTGCTATGTTAGGGAACATGAAAGAGCTCTCCAGGATGGAATTCAATATTCTCTCGGTTGTTGTGTGAATCTCCACCCACTGTGACAATGCCCCATGAACATTTGAGCACATTTAAATACCTTAAATATATGTCCAGATGAACTCCTCCCATGTATCTCCCATCAATGACACCCCACACCAATGATCCTTCTCTGCCACAGTTTTAACCCTTCTGTGATCTAAAACTTCTTCAAAAATGAAGCCAATAAGTCAAGTACAATTAAAAGGGAAATGAAATAATAATGTCAAGTTTAAATATAAGGAACAAAATATATACTTTTAAAAGAAAAATAAAAATAAAATATAATTTAAAATTTGGGTATTAAAAAATAATAACACTAAATTTTTTTTTGACATTTTGCCTTTCATCACTGTTATATCTGTTGTCCTGTATGTACAATGAGATTTTCTTCCATTTATTCCCCAGTGTCTTACTTTCTTTATTTTTTTTCAAAGAAGTTTTAGGTCACAGAAAAGTTACAAACAGAATGCAGGGAACTCCCATATACCCAACATATTCTCCCCTTTCTCCCTTCCCATATTAATACCTTTTTATTTTTGGATAGTATATTTGTTACAACTGATACAACAATAGTGGAACATAGCTACTAACCATGGTCAATGATTTATATTATGGTTTACATTTTAGACTGTATATTTTAAGAAAATTTGAAATTTAATATGGCCTGTGTCCATCATTGCAAGATCATTGTTGCCCATTAAATACCCCCTGTTCCATATATTCTACTCCACCCTTCCCCTCGAGGCTCATGGCAACCCCCTGGTTGCACTCCTTGGATGACAAGATTCATAGTTCCTTGTAACAACAATGAGGTCTGAACACACTAGTTTGTCCTCCCCTACTAGGAGCCACCCATGCTCTCGAGACAATCCCACCCCTCTGTTTAACAACATATTGGTCCTCCCCAGGATGGGAGTCCAGCTCCTTTCCACTCATTATGTGGGTCTCCACCCGCTGAAACAACACATTATGACTAAATGATCACTCACACACTCCCTAGAAGCCTGCCCCAGGTGTTCCTGGACCAAAATGCACCCCCACCTAACACTCTAAACCAGTAAGTCTTCTTGTCATATTGCCATAAGAGCATTCCCAATTTTGTACTTTCTACCACATACCTGCCAATCCCCAGTGTTTACCTGATCCCTCCCCGAGCCCTCCCCTCAGTTCCATGGACTGTCCAACCAACCCTCCCTGCTCTCCCCACTTGTCAAACCTGCACCACTCAACCCAATAATATCATTACCCTCCTGTCATATCCCTTCAATGCCCAGCTACACACTTCCACCTTATCATACATTACGCTCATATGGGCATTGGCTCACAAACTTTTTCTCCCTTTCTATTTCCTGTCAACCTATTCTAGACAAAAGCTCTCTGAGTCTGCTTTATTTGCTTAATTCATATCAGTGAGGTCATGTAATATTTGTCCTTCGATGCTTGGCTTGCTTCACTCAACATAAGGTCCTCAAGATTCATCCATGTTATCTCGTGTGTTAGCACTGTATTCCTTCTTACAGTTGAATAATATTCCATTGTATGTATGTATCACATTTCATTTATCCATTCATCTGTTCTTGGGCATTTGGGTTGATTCCAACTTTTGATAATAGTGAATAATGCCACTATGGACATTGGTGTGCATATATCTGTTCTTGTCCTTGTTTTCAATTCATCTGGGTATATACTCAGCAGTGGAATTTCTGGGATAATATGGCAGTTCTATAGTTGTTTTTTGAGGAATCACCAAACTTAGTGGCTTTTAGGATAATAAAAATATTGTGCATTCACCATTTCAAAAAAATTTAGAATTATTTCCTTACTTCAAAAAAAGAAACAACAACAAAAAAAAAACTCCACACATTGTTGCATGTCTTCCCTAGCCCTAACCACGAATTAAATTTCATCTTTATAAATTGATTTATAGTTACATTTTATAAAACTGAAATTGTACAATATATTACACAAATATAGTTCATAATAATGCAGTCATACAGTATTAGGCCTTTTGTGTCTTGCTTGCTTCACTCAAAATAATGTCCTCCAGGTTCATCCATGTTGACATATGCCATATGAATTCATTTCTTCTTACCACTGCAAATAGACCATCATGTGACTACACCACAGTTTGTTTTATTTGTTTATCAGTTGAAGGACACCTACGGTGTTTCCAACTTTTGGCAATCTTGAATAACACTGCTATGGACATAGGTGTGCAGACGTCTCTTCATGTCACTCCTTTCAGTTCTTCTGGGTATATACCCAGTAGTGGTATTGTAGGGTCACATGGCAAATCTTTATTCAAATTATTTAGGAATTAAATTATTTATTCATTCAAAGTGGCTGTACTCTTCTTCATTCCCTCCAACAGTGTATAAGAATTCCTCTCTCTCCACACTCTCTCCAACACTTGTAGTTCTCTGTCTTTTGAATAGTGGCCATTATGATAGGTTTGAAATGTTATCTCATTGTAGTTTTGATTTGCACTTCCTTAATCATTAGTGATGTTGAACATTTTTTATTTTTATTATTTTTACTTTTTAAATTTTTTTTATTGTGGGTAAAAATCAAATTTTTCACAATACACATCAATAGTTGTAAAATGATATGTAAATATATATGCATATATGTGAATTTGCTTACATAAATGTTATTTATATATATATATATATTTTTAAAGGTGCTTAGGTTACCTAAATATTACATAGAAATTACAGGGATTCCCATGTTCCCCACCTCCCACACCTCCCACAACATCCGACACAAACATCCTTCATCAGTGTGGCACATCACCCACAATGGATATACACATCCTGGGGCCTTGCCACCAAGCATAGACCACAGTTCATATCATAGACCACACTCTCTCCCACACAGTTCTGCATGGTATATGCTGATGTAAAATGGCCAACATCCATCGATGCAATGCCACTCAGGACAACCCAAGTCCTGAAAAAGCCCCTGTATTTCAACTGCCCTTCCCCTCCCTTCCCCAAAAGCATCCGGTGGCCACCAGCTCCACCTCACTTTTATAATTTCTTCCATTGCTTGAATCACAATATGTGTACAACAGAATACCATTAAGTCCACTCTAGTCCATAGCTCTTCCCCCAATCCTGAGGGGACTGGCATGGTGATGTCCACTCCACCTCCAAGTGAGAGGGGTCTTATATCCCATGGATATGGTGGATGATATTATCCTGCCTGCAGCTGCAGGCCCTTTCAATTCCCTGGGATGGCCATTGCCCATTGTCATCTCCTCACCAGGTGACTTGGGTGAGTCCATTGATCTGTAGAGTAGGAGTTGCAGCTCCACCGAGATTCCAGGAACAGCTGGCACATAGGTAGGCCAGAGTATCCAGTCTCTGGAACTACACCTAAAAACTCCAGCATCATATATAGGTTTGAATAGAAGAGACTGATGGACCATGTGCAGGTAGGACTTATTTGAGTCCAACTCTGTCACTCTCAGGAGCACAGATTCCAAAGTAAAGCACAATGATACGGCATCAATCTCTGGGTCTATCCCCCCCTATACAGGACCTGGGTGTCTACAGAGCCCTCAGGAGACCCTCTGTGTGGGGAGATATCCACTTTGGTGTTCTATGAGATCCTACTGAGGTGTGCATAAGCGGTACCTCTGGGATGACCTCCTGACTCTCTTTGAAGTCTCTTAGCCACATGAACTCATTTCTCTTTACCTTTTCCCCCTTTTATTCAAGGTCTTTTTCCAGTCATGTTGCCAGTTGGCACTTGGTATTAATCCCTCATTGCCAGAGAGTCATACCCGGGAGTCATGTCCTATGTTGGGGGGAGGGTAATGCATTCATATGCTAAGTTTGGCTTAGAAATAGGTCACATTTGAGCAACAAGGAGGCTCTCAGGTGGCAACCCTTAGGCACCCGATAACAGTAGGCTAAGTTTCAAATACAAGAGCAAAGACTTGTAAGGCTAGTCATCAATAACAAGAACTCATCAGTGGGCCATCCTCTTTTGCCAGACACTGCCCCTGCACTCAGGGGACTGTTGTTGCTCCCTTGGAGAATGTGGCAGGGCTCTTCAGGTTGGGAAATCAGATCCCCTCATTTATTGAGTGATTGTCTACCCACCATCACCATGCCCCATCCATTGATCATTTGAACAATTTTATATATCTTTCATGTATGTTCAGATGAACTTACTCCCATGAATCCCCCATCCCAGACATTCCCCACAAATGATCCTCTGCAGCCCCCATTGTAACCCTTCTGTGATCTAAATCTTCCTTGAACATGAAGCCCATATAAAAACCAAATACAATTAATAAGAAAATGAAATAATAATGATAAGCTTAAATGCAAGAGATAAATACAAGGAAACTCAGAAGAAAAATAAAAAATAAAACTGAAAATAAAATATATTTAGCGGATTGGGACATTCAATGGATTGAGAACATTTTTTCATGTGTTTTTTTTCCCCATTTTTATTTCTTCTTTGGACAAATGTCTATTCAAGACCTTTGCCAATTTTTAAATGGGATCATTTGTCTTTTTATGTTGAGTTATAGCATCTCTTTATATATCTTGGATATTAAATCCTTATTGGACATGTGATTTCCAAATATGTTCTCCCATTGATTTGGCTGGTTTTTCACCATTTGACAAAGTCCAGTGAGGTGCAAATGTGTTTAATTTTGAAGAGGTCGCATTTATCTATTTTTTTTTCTTTTGTTGTGCATGCTTTGGGTATAAGGTCCAAGAAACCACCACCCACTACAAGGTTTTTAAGATGTTTCCCTACATTTTCTTGTGGTAGTTTTATGAGCCTGCCTTTTATATTTAGGTTTTTGATCCACTTTGAATTAATTCTTGTATATGGAGTGAGAGAGGGGTCTTCTTTCATTCTTTTGGTTATAGATAACCAGTTCTCCCAGCACCATTTGTTGAAGAGACTGTTTTTTCCATTAAAAAGAACTTGGTAGGTTTGTCAAAAACCAGATTTCCATAAAGGTGAGGGTTCACTTCTGGACTCTTAATTCTATTCCACTGATTGATATGTCTATCTTTACGCCAGTAGCATGATGAGTTTTTTTGTTTGTTTGTTTGTTTAATGTGACAGAGAATATATAGGGGATTCCCATATGCCCTACTCTCCACACCTCTCACATTTTCTCATATTAGCAACACCTTTCATCAGTGTGGTACATTCATGGCAATTCATGAACACATTTTGGAACATTGGCACTAAGCATGGGTTATAGTTTACATTGTAGTTTACACACTTTCCCATTCAACTCTGTGTGTTATGGCGGGATATAAAATGGCCTATATCTGACATTGTAATGTCATTCAGATGATTCCCAACTCCCAAAAATGCTCCCCATTACACCTGTTTTTCCCTTTCCCTAACCCCAGAACATCCATGAGTCATTGCCTCCCCCAAAACGGTGTTTCTTCCATTGCTAAAATCACAAGTAGTCTATGGTTTATACTAGTAAGTTTATTTTAGTTTATAGATTATTTCCCAATCCTGAGGACTCTGGAATAGTGATGCCCACTCAACCATTAACTAAGGGGGACTTCAATCCCATACATCCGATAGATGGGACTCTCTTGCTTGCAGTTGTAGGCTCTCTTGGTTCTTTGGCATGTTGTTTGTCCATCATCTCCTCCCCATTATTTGTTCTGGGTGAGTCCATTGAACTGGAGACTAGGTGTTGCACCTAGGTTGACATTCAGGGCTCAAGTGCCACATGGACAGCCCAAAAATTTAAGTCTCTTGGATGCACACCTACCAACTCTCGAACTAATTGTAGGTTTGAGTAGAAGGACAGAAGAGTTATGTCTAGAGAAACCACTGCTGAGTCTAACTCAGTCACACTGGGAAGCATAAATACCAGATTAGGGCCCACTGGGAAGGGGACAAATTCTTGAGCTCTCTTCCCTGACTGTAGTGTCTGCATGTCTCCATATCCCTGAGGAACTTCACTATTTGGGGTTTTATCTGCTTTGGCTGTTAATGAGATCTCTTGTCTGTCTGCTCATTGTTTATTTGCCTTCTCCAGGAGGCACCCAGAACCGACTCTGGGACTTCCCACATGGGACTTATTCTAGTAACTTAACATTTCCCCTTTTAGCCACATTCAAAAAGATAATTCAGTGCTATTAATTATGTTCACAACATCGTGATACCATCATCAACACCATCCATTACCAAAATATTTCCATCACCTCAAACCAAAACTCTGTATAATTAAACATTAACTCCCTATTCCCTACCTCCAGTCTGGCCTCTAGTGAACTGGATTCTGGTTTCTGACTCTAGGAAGTTGCTTATTCTAATTATTTTATATCAGTGAGACCATACAATACTTATCTTTTGTGTCTGATTTATTTCATTCAATGTGATGTCTTCAAGGTTCATCCATATTATCAGATGTATCAGAGCTTCATTACTTTTCACAGCTGAATAATATTAAGATGGAAGAAATCCCTTTACCTTTTTTTTTTAAAGGAGGTACGAAGGAATGAACCTAGGACCTCGTACATGGGAAGCAGGCATTCAAACCACTGAGCTACACCCACTCCCCAATCCCTTTAGCTTTTAAGGAGCAGAGTTGATCATGTCATCTTTCTGCTTGATCTCTTCAATGATTTCCATTGCTCTTAAGCCTCCTAGAGGACCCTGCATAAACTGGTAGGGACACAGATCAACTGGCTTCACTCCCCTGGTTTTATGTGAGGGGAGGTGCCCACCACATAGTTTTTGTGATGCAACATGCTATTCAAGAGCTCCTCAGCCCACTGGACAAGTCTTACACAAGAAGACTCTATCCCTGCTGAACTGGGTCACCCTTTTGTAAACTCTCAAAGATCCATGTTCAAAGCACTTACAATTTGTAATTTCACAAATGGGGCTTGTTTCAGGTCTATTTTCTCAAGTAATTTTTAAGCTCCAGGAGAATGGAGTCTTCCCTCTTCCTTCACCATGGGACCTCAATATCCAGGAGGGGGCTTGACAGCCCTGTCAGAGAGAATGGATGGATGATGTTGTAAAGGAAAATGACAGACTGGCCCCTTCCTGTAAAAGTGCTTTTTCTCTAGCCAAAGTTTCAGTTTAACTGGAATTCAAAAAGATAGAATGATCCATTAGACTTACCTAAGTTTCCTGTTTTTTGGCCATTTAAAACACATCTATAGAGTGAGAACTTGTTTTGAAATGTGTTTGGCATTTTCTTGAGAGAAGAAAGTGAATTAAATAGGAAGCACTGAATTGCTAGGTAGAGGATGAAAAACAAAACAAAACAAAACAAAACAATATAACTACCACACCTTGGAAAGGAAGAAAAATGATTTATGTGCAACCTGAGGCCAAGGACAGAACTTGATCTCACAAGGTCCCTGCTTGTTCTCTGAACACTCTACCTTCTCCTTTGATAAGCTTATCTACATCTCAAAATAGGTAGGATTTGAAGTCAGACTTCTCTGGGTTCAAAGACTGGCACAATCACTGCCAAAGAGTATGACCGAAGGCAAGCCGACAACTCTGAGTCTCAGTTTCTTGATAATTCCAAAGACTAAATGAGCTAACTAATGTAAGAAACCAACATGGCGCCCTAAGACAGAGTATCTCCCTAAATAATTATTCATTTTTATTTGAATATGTCATGGCTTCAATAATCAACTTTCTCCACGCAAAAATAACCTTTAAGATAGCCAATCCCAGTCCTCCTTTCTTGAACTCTGATTCCAGTATTGCCAGCATTTACTGTGATAGTGGCATTTCAGGCTGTACACATCTGAAACCAAACATCATCTTCTTTCTAGAAATTTTATGAAATAGACATGGATATAACTACAACTCAGGAATCTTTGGAATTTTCTAGCTGCTGTGTGTGTGCAGGTGTGGTATGGGGGACAAGGCAGGGAATATATCAAGGGAGAAATTGCATTTTAGGAGGTGGGGAGAGGGGAGGTTTTATAGGCCTAAGAGGCAGCAGGGATGGGTAGCCAGATGGAGACAGGTAGCAGATAAGGCAGTAAATTGAGAACCAGAAGGCCAGGGAAATTTCAGGCTCCTGCGAGAGCTGGAGAGAAATGGAGAAAGAAGAACAGACACTTGCAACTGCTATTGTTGGCCCATTTCTAGTATTTTTATAAATGTTAGTCTTTTTAAATTTTAATCTGTTGCATTTGTACTGCAGCATGATGTGATGGTCAAATTCTTGGGTTTCAAAAGCCAAGGTCCAGTCATAGTACAATGAATTTAATCAGAAAGAGCCAGCCCCTTTCCACGCTCTTCCACTTCTCTCTAGACTAAATGAAGATTCCAGAGGCAAAGCCAAACCTAAGTAGGTCTGTGAGTCTCCAAATTGGAGAAGAGCAGCTGGAACCTTATAAGATTTGCTTTTCTGGGTAAAGCCCTTGGGAGAGTGAGTTCCTGGGTCTATACTTCCAGCCCAGTGGAGGGTGGTACAATAGCAATGTCTGGGTGGCATGTGGAGGCAGGTGGGGCTCAGGTGGCTTCACCCAGGAAGGATCGGGAAGCCCTACATGATTTCCCACACAGGAAAGTGGTGAAGGACCCTGTCTCCACTGGGTTCCTGTGTGCCCAAAGTGGCACAGAAGGGTAATTGAGTGTTTCTTTTATCCTGAAGGAGCTTAACAGTACTGCAGGAGCCAGACCTGATGGAATCCTATGGTGAGCTCCATCAGGCATGATCCCACCGACAGGAAGAGGTATGACGCATCTCCAGAATCCCATGTCGAAGGATGGCCCAGCACTGAGGCCTCACCAGACCATCCACCAGTGCTCTGGTACCATCTAAACCAGGAAAACCCAGACAAAGATGGAATCAGAGACACTCTGCCTGCCTGACATCCGATGGCCCCAGGCAGTGGAGAGAGAGCTCAAACTGTAAAAGAAGGGTATTAATTTCAAAATAATCCCTTGCATACCTAAGGTTTCAGCCTGATAACTTTCACCTACTACAGGTAGACCATCATCCTATTTTCAGTTTAACTGCCCTATTCCCCACACTGCACATTAAGAAAAATGGAAGCTGGGTGGGTCAGTACCTACCCTTAACTCAGAATTTAGAGGGGGATACAGTGTCAAAGGAAAGTAGAAAGAATGTGGATGCACAGGTTTTCAATATATTGCAGGCAAGTGCAGCAAATATTTGAAAACTAGAGGTTCATCCACAATTAAGCATAATACTACACAAGCAGACAGGAGCACTTCTGATACCCCATTCAGGAAAGTAGGCCATTTGGATTATTTCCCCCAAGGAATGGAATCTATTTTAAATGTGAATCTGAATGCTACAATTACAGCTCAATTATCTATGTTAACATCCTTATAAACCCTATAATAGGCAGGATATGCATTGGGTTCCAGGAAATTTGTTTTTTATATCCTGATTCCATTTGAAAAATAAAGAGGCCTTTAGAGCATGAATTGGGATCCAGCATAATTGATTCTGCAATTTAGATGTATTTTACCTTGATGGACAATTGTTAAGAATCCTGTGGTAGTATTTTTTCACATCCAGAGAGTCACTTGAATCTGGTACTAGAACTTAGGAGGACTAAGTGATCCAAGGGAGATCAGAGTTAGGAGGATAATAAATTTAAGGTGAGAGTTTTCTGTGCATAAACCCTGAAGGAAAGGCAAGGCAAGAAGAGAGCAGACAAGTTACTGCTGAACTTAGAGGTGATCCAAATTTTGTTTCAGTGATGACTTTGAGTTATCTATGACCTTTCCCCCTTTTCCCCCTATTTCCCCCTATTTATTTGTTAATTACAAATAAATAATACGCTGTTACCTGGATCAAATCCTAAAGTTAATGAGAGAAGTTGCATATAACAGCCAAGATTCTAGACTAAGCCTATGCTCAAAGTGAACATACAGATTTTCAGAAGGAAGTGAAACATAATAACTAAATATCAGTTTCATAATTGGGAGTAAAAGCTTTTAAACTCTACTGAGAAGCAACTTAGTTAAGTGAAAAGAGCAGTAAATTTATAGTGAGATGAAATTTTCTCACTATCATTTCCTAGCTAAGCAAGTCACTTAAGTTCTTCAGACCTCAGTACAAAATTGGGTTGAGAATAATGCCTCCTTAGCACAGCTCTTGTAAAGATTTAAGTAAGTGGGTAAGTAGATGGAAAGTGCTCAAAATTATTGCATGAATGGGAATAATGAGTGAGTGTTTTTTAAAAATATTTTTTTACAAGGATTAATGTTAAAGATAGCCCACTAAATCATAACATTAATCAGAGGTCTAATTTTCACTACGGAAAATTAAGAGACTTATTTCATTCACTATATTTAGAGGTACCACATGAAACTTCTTGTCCCTTTAGTGATAAACGCCTTACTAACTTCTATTTGGGCAGTTATGATTTTAAATTTGTCCAGCTTCTCAGAGTTTGATCAGCTGGTGTTAGACTGTTAGCCAAAACATAAGCTACAGGAAACCAGAACTGGCAGATGCCGTATTATAATTTTGACATTTGAAAAATTCAGCCAGTTCAGAGGTATTTTACTTAGGATTTTTTTTGTCCTTGCCCTACTGTATAATATTGTTTTATTTTATTTTATTTTATTTTATTTATTTATTTATTCATATTTTAAAAGATGCTTAGATTACATAAATGTTACACAAAAATTACAGGGATTCTCATGTTCCCCACCTCCCACACCTCCCATAACATTCCACATAAACATCTTTCATTTGTGTGGCACATCACCTGCAATGGATATACACATCCTGGAGTTTTGCCACTAAGCATGGACCATAGTTCACAGTGTAGACCACACTCTCTCCCACACAGTTCTGCATATTATATGCTGATGTAAAATGGCCTATATCTGTCATTGTAATGTCACTCAGGATAATTACCAAGTCCTGAAAAAACATCTATATCACAACTGTTTTTCCCTTCCCTGCCCCGAAAGTGTCAAGTGGCCACTGGCTCCACCTCACTGTTGTAATTTCTTCCATTGCTTGAATCACAATATGTCTACAATAGAATACCAGTGACTTCACTCTAGTCCATAGCTCTTCCCCCAATCCTGAGGAGTTTGGGATGGTGATGTCCACTCCACCTCCAAGTGAGAGGGGGCTTATATCCCATGGATACAATGGATGGGATTATCCTGCTTGCAGCTGCAGGCTCTCTCCATTCTCTGGGATGGCCGTTGTCAATCATCGTCTCCTCACCAGGTGACTTGGGTGAGTCCATTGA
>JAQZBX010009896.1:0-45222 GCA_029593785.1 Cabassous unicinctus
TTAGATTATCTTAAGTCAACAAAAATTTCTTCTCTCCCACAATTTCTGAAGACCGGGAGTTTGGGAGTGCCTTAGTTGACTGAATCTCTCAGGAGACTGCAGTCAACTTGTTGGGGCTGCGTCCTTCTAAAGACCCATCTTCGCCTGAAGAATGGCCTTCCAAGCTCAATCAAATGGTTGTTGTCACCATATGGGCCTCTTTGTATGGTTGTTCACAACATGGCAGCTTGTTTCCCCAGAAGAATAAAGACAAGAGAGAGAGACAGGCAGACAGAGAGGCAGAATGAGGGAAATGGAGTCAAAGAGAACCCCTGTTGGAGGTTGAAGGCATTTATTAACTAATCTCAAAGTACCTGACCATCACTTCTATCATATGCTATTGATGCTATTGTTCACACAATCCAACCTTGGAAAAATGCATAAGGGCACTATAAAAGAGTGTGAATACCAACAGGTGGCAATTGTGGTGGCACATTTTGGAGACTGACTGCCATAGAAAGCCATGATTCTGTCACTATGCTATGCAGCTTTAAAAGACAAGGAAATTTAGCCCTTCCTTCCTTCTTTGTCTTTGTTTAAATTTAATTTGCACACTTTTGCTTGATATATTTAAAAATACACATTTTTACAATTTTTCCATGCTTTTCATTCTGGAACCTAATAAGCCATTTAAATTGGTACACCTGATAACAGAACTTTTAAAAAAAATTACTATTACTGTTAAAATTATCTTTGCAGGTCATGTATGTCAAGAACATAAATCTATCTTTAATATCCTATCTTAGAATTTGCATCATTATAATAAAAGATCCTCTAAAGAATCTTTTCCAATGTGTACTCCACATCAAATATTTAAAGTCCCACAGTGCCTATTCTAATATTTATTACATCCCAAGTGGATTTTAATTCTTTTGTTGCAGTTTTCTAATTTAGTTTTATTTCATTTTTATTGTATCCATCTCACTTTTTACCTCATTTTTATGGATTTAGTTCAGTCTATTTCATTCTTGTAATACCCTGATTTTATTCTAGGGAAGCTCCATGTCTTTCTATATTTATTGAAATCACCAGTTTCCCTAAAATAAAATGTAAGTTTTATAGGATATTACTTTCCTCTAATTCCAAGTCTTCACTGTGATGTTTCTTCCTATTTTGGAGATAATCCCACCACTTTAGTTTGGCTCCATGCTCACATTTCTTCCTGCTGCAGTAAATGAGAACCTTTCGACCTAATCTCAATATTTGGCAATGGTTTGTAGATTTTTTCTGGTCCCATTCATTTCTCACTGGTGAAAGTATTTAGCAACATCTATTTTCTAACAGCTCTGTTGTAAAAATTTAAATGTCTTCTCCTCCCACTCTGAAACAAAACACCAATTGTATCCAGCACTAACTGTTATTCAAAAGGCACATTGCTACTATGGCTCTCTTTTTCTTTGTTCCATCTTATCTTCCATCTTATCTTTTGTTCCTTTTGTAATGCCACTGCTTGCTTCTCTCCATTCATCATACACACACTCAAACACACACACACACACAGTCTTAAATGTTTATTTCTGTCAGTTATCATCCATTAAGTCACTCATCCCAACAAGGTGCAAGATAAAGATATCACTAATTAGCATCTGCAAAATAGAAGGATGAATAGGTGCTGATTAAGATGAACTTTGAGGCATGACCACTTAGTTACAAAAATATATTAAATATTTTAACACTTATAATAAATATATTTATATTATTAAATATAATTCATCCTTTCTCTTTTTTTTTTTCATCAGCCTCTGTCTGATGATTTGACTTCTGCAGCATAGTTTAAATTATTGTTGGTGGTAACTGTGTGTTTGGGCTCTTGGTTTCTTCCTAATTCAGCTCTCTTTACCCTTTGTCATTAGATTTCATCTATATAATAGTAGAATGCATTAATAGTTACTTAGTTTTGATTGTGTTGTAAGATTTCATTATTTTCCATGTCACATTACTTTAAAGTCTTGGCAAGGGATTGCATTGTGTGGTTTGCTAGAATCCATTGCTATATATCTGTTAGAGAAAAACAGTGCTCACTGCAACGCAGAAACTGACGATTGCAGGCAGGAAGTTTATTGGGAAGCTCTCCCAATGGAGGGGGTCTGAAGAATAGACTTCAGCCCCCCGCCAGCATACAGGGGTCTGAAGAGAGACTTCAGCCCACCCGTGGAAGTTGGTGGGCTAGAGTACATCAATAGGCAGAGAAACAGAGTACAGCCTGGGACCAAATGGCCAAGTGGGTGTGGTCTAAGAGGTTTTGGAATGTGGGAGGGATTGGTGGTGCTTGAGCCCAGAGGGGGTGATGACCTTTTTCTGCTCCATTTTGCTTATTCTTGGGAGGAGATGAGCTGCCTCTGAAAGAAGGAGCGCCATGTAGGCAGGTCTTATGACCTATTAATCAATGCAAACCTCTTAATGGGGAACCTCTAACATTCCTAACCATTTGACTATATATATATGATGATGATGATGAAGGACCTAAGTAATAGGAATATGGGGCAGAACAGAAGGGTGAGGGGATTTGGGACATTGACTCAGTTGGTTACTTCCTGCAACTATGCGGTGGTGAAGGGTTCCCTTCTGTTCTGTCCAGCGGGTTCTGATTTCTCATCCTGAAGGAGTTGGTATTGGCATTCATGTGGCAAGAAGATGCCATTCACATATTCCTGAGTTGTTGATTGTAAAATTTGGCATGTGAGTCATACGAGAAGCTGTAAGAGACAAGGACCAGAAAGAAACAGCAGCAATACTCTCAGCAGTGGTGTTATAATAGACAAAAGGTGAAGTAAAGTAAGATAGAAGACTTTAGGATTTTTTTTTCTACCTGCCCAGTTTTGTTAATACGAAAACAACAAGTTGCATTTATGATTGCACAGGTGCTTCCCATGATCTTTTGATATTCTCATGGTTGGTTTTGAGATTAGTACATCCTGTTGGATGAGGGACAGGGTTCGGGGTTTGGGGTCATCCATCATCAGGGCAGGGGAGACCTGCTGGTGCCGACCGTGGTCACAGGGAGTTATTTTGCTAAGTGGGGCTAACAATATCTAATATCTTTCTTTCTAACAATTTTTAAATCTTTCTCATCATCTTTAATCTCATAGATTATTGATCTATATTTTATATCCCAATGCACTATACATCTAATAACGCTTTCTGAATACCTATTTCATCATTACCTTTTAATGCCTGCCTAGTTTGCAATACTTCTAAAATAAGCTCCTTTATCCATCATTCTGGTAGCAATATCAAAACCCTTAGAATGGTCTCTTATTTTTTCATAACAACATAATTATTAACTTTTTAATACAAAGTGTATGTCTTAATTCCCAATGCATTTACTGCCCCCAAAAATCACCCCCCAAATAAATATTTGTTACCATATCATGCAATTTATTTTTTGAACAAGAGCTAAAAATCTACTTAGACATCTTCTATTACTTTTTTTTGAGATAGTTGTAAATTCCCATGAAGTTATAAAAAATAATATAGAAAGATCCCATTTACCCTTTACCCAGTTTTCTCAAACTGTAATATTTTGTAAAACTATATACTACATTATCAAAGACAGGAAATTGACATTAACATGATGTCAAGTACAAAGCATTTGTATCACCTTAAAGATTCCACATGCTGCTCTTTTTTTATATCCACATCCATTTCCCTCCAGCCCCACACCCTCCTTAAATCCTGACAACCAATAAATGGGTCTGCATCTCTATAAATTTGTCATTTCAAAAATGTTGTACGAATGGACTCTACAGTATATAACCTTTTAGAATTAGCATTTTCCAATGAATATAATTAAATGGAGAGTTACTCAAGTTGTTATGTATCAATAGTTTATTCATTTTTATTGGTGAATAGTGTCCCCTGGCTTGGCACCATCATTGGTTTAACCATTCACCTGCTGAAGGATTTATGGGTCGTTTCTCACGTTTGACTATTACAAATAAAGCATCTATAAGTATTAGTTCATTGTCTTTTTTTTTGAGCATGTCTTCCTTTTTCTGTGACAAATGCCCAGGTGTGCAGTTGTTTGACCATAGGGTAGTTGCATATCTAGATTTTCAAGTGTTGCATGTTTAGTTTTCCAGAACGGCCATACCATTTTATATTCCCACCACAATGAATGAGCTATCTACTTCTTCTGCATCCAAACCAGCATTTGGTATTGTCATTAGTTTTCTTTTTAATTTTAACCATTCTGGTAAGTGTGTACTACAGCTCATTGATATGTTAATTTGCATTTCCTTAATGTCTGATGATGATGAGCACCTTTACATGTGCTTATTTGCCAGCTGTATGTCTTCTTCACTGAAACGTCCATGTTCTAATTGTATTGTTTTGTACTTGTTTTTACTGTTGAGTTTGTCAGTTTTTTTAATATATTCTAGATACCCGTCCATTGCTGAATATGTGATTTGCAAATATTATCTCTCTTTCTTTAGCTTGTCTTTTCATCCCTTTAATAGATTCTTTCACAGAGCAAATGTTTTTAATTTTGATGTCTAAGAACACTTTGCCTAACCCTAGAACCCAAAGATTTCCTCCTTTTTATGCTCTAAAATTATTATAGTTTTATATGGACATTTTTTAAGTGTGAGATCCATTTTGAGTTAATCTTTGTCCAAGTTGTGCACTTAATTCAATCTTTGCTTCTGTTTTTTCCCTAAGGATGGCTCCAGCCCCATTTGTTGAAAAAGCTATCTTTTCTCCTTTATAATTCTTTTCACCTTTGTAAAAAATATGTTTGGTATATTTGTGTGGGTCTATTTGTTGGTTTTTCATTCTGTTCTATTTATTTATGTGTCTATACCTCTGCCAATACCACGGTTTCAATCACTGAATCAATATAATATATCTTGAAGTTGAACACTATTTCCTTATAATTTATTCTTCTTTTTAAAAATTATTTTAGCTATTCCAGTTTTTTTTTGGCCCTTCCATATAAATTGTAGAACTTTCTTGTCCACATCTACAAAAATGTAAACTTACTATCATCTTTATAAAAATTGCCTCAAAGCTGTATATCAATTTGGAAAGAGTCAGTATCTTTACTTTGTTGAGTCTTCCCATTCATGATCATTATCTACCTGTCCATGTATTTATATCTTTTATTTCTTTTATTAGCCATATATACTTTTCAGCATAAAAGCCCTGTATGTATATTGTTAGATTTATGACTATTTCATTTTTTGAGACATTATTAATGACATCATTTTATTTTAAAATTACAATATCCATGTTTTGCTAGTATATAGAAATGCATCTGATTTTTGCATCTTTTGTCCTGCTATCTTGCTGTATGCATTTATTAATTCTAGGAGGCTGTTGTTGCTTTTGTAGATTTCTTGAGATATTCTGTGTAAATAATCATGTCATCTGCAAAATGGAAAAATTTTTATTTCTTCCTTTCTGGTATGTGTGCTGTTGTTTCCTTGCCTTGCCTTTTTACTTACTTGAAATTCCAGCACTATATTTAATAACAGTAGAGACAGCAGGCATCCTTGCTTGTTTCTGATTTTAGAGAGAGTTTTCATCTTTCATCATGAAGTATTTTATTAGCACCAGTTTCTGTAGATACTCTTTATCAAGTCAAGGAAATTCTTCTCTACTATATTCTGATAGTTTTGATCATGAATGGGCATTGAATTTTCTCAAAAGCATTTCTATATTGAATTAGAGGAGCATATAACTTTTGTTCTTTAACCTGTTGCTATGGTGGATTACACTGATTTTCAACTATTGAAATAGTTTGTATCCTGGGAATAAACCCCATTTGATAATGTATAATTGTTTTTATATATCAATGAATTATATTTGTGTATATTTTGTTAAGAATGTTTTTATCTATATTTGTAAAGGATACTTGGTCTATAATTACTTTTTGAACTGTCTTTTCCTGGCATTGGTATTAAGGTAATACCAGTTTCATAGAATGAATAGGGAATCGTATAGAAATGGTGTTAATTTTTCTTTAAATGTTTGAATTTAAATGTTTAGAATCCACCAGTGAAACAACATAGCTTAGATATTTCTTTTTGGGGACTTTTAAAAATTATGAATTCAATTGCCTTAATAGTTTTAGGGGTACTCAAGTAATGTGTTTCATGTTGAATGAGTTCTGGCAGTTTATTACTCAAGGAATTATTCTGTTTCATCTAAGCTCAAATTTATACATTATGAGTTGCTCTTAATATTTCCTTATTATCTCTTCAGTCTCCATATAGTCTTTAGTTATATGCTCCCTTTTATCGCTAGTATTAGTCACTTCTGTTTTTCCTTTATTTACCTTTCAGTTTTTCTCTACAAATATTTTTTGTTTTCAATTTCATTTACTTCTGGTCTTAGTTTTATTATGTCCTTTATGCTTGCTTTGTATTTCTTTTACTTTTCTTTTGTAAGATTCATGGGTGGGAACTTGGATTACAGATTTGAGATTTTTCTTTTTCTCCAATGGATGCATTTAGTCCTAATATTTTCCTTTAGATTTGTTCATCAAATTTTGATATGTTGTGTTTTCATTTTCATTCAGTTCAATGCATTTTTTATATTTCTATTAAGACTTTCTTTTTTGATTTGTGAAATACTCAGAAGTTTGCTGTTTAATGTCCAAGTGTTTGGATATTTCCCTATTATCTTTCTGTTATTAAATTCTAGTTTGACTCAAATATGGTCAGAGAGCACATTATATAATATTTAAATTATTTTAAATTTGTTGAAGTTTGTTTTATAGCCCTGTATATCTTGGGATATGTCCTGGGAGTTCTTTAAAAGAATGTGTTTTCTGCTGTTATTGGGAGGAGTAATAATTGCCCATTAGATCCCATTGGTTGATGATATTATTGAGCTCTTCAATAACCTTGTTGATTTTCTGTCTAGTTATTTATCAATTGCTGTGAGAAGGGTGTTGAAATCTCCAACTATCATTGTGCATTTGTCTGTTTCTCCTTTCATTATTATCAGGGTTTGCTTCATAGATGCTATGGCTCTATTGGTTATGTGCAGCACATTTAGAATTGCTATGTCTTCCTGATGGATTGTCAATATAGTATTCCTCTCTGTCTCTGTCAATTTTCTTGGCTCTGAAATTTACTTCATCTTTTGTCAACATAGCCACTTCTGCTTTCTTATGATTAGTTTTTGTATGGCATCATTTCCATCATTTTGTTACTTTCTATCTGCCAGTATCATTTTATATGAGTTTCTTGTAGACAAAAGATAGTCATGTCATGTTTTTTAAATCTATTATCTCTGTCTTTTAATGTGGTATTTAGATCATTTACATTTAATGTAATTATTGATATGTTGGGTCTTAAGCTTGTCTAATTAATGTGTTGTCATCATTTTATCTGATAATATGAAGTATAGAAAGCTTAATTGTCTTTACATTCATTTACCCTCCCAATTTATCATATTACTGTCTTAAAATATTTCTCTACATACATTAAAAATCACATCAGACAGTGTTATACTATCTTTAATCATTAAAACTAATTTAGAAAATCCCAAGGAGAATGAAGTCTATTGTAATTAGCCATAATTTTACTTATGATGTTCTTTCTTCTTGATATTACAAAGTTTTTTCTTATAAGAACTACCATTAGCTCTTCTTTCAAGGTTTGACTTCTGGGGAAAAATCTCTTAGTTTTTCTTCATCTTAGAATGCCTTGATTTTTCCGTTCTTCAATAAAGGGAATTTTCTTTGGGTATAGGATTTTGGGTTGATACTTCCTTCTGGTCTTTGTTTCTGATGAAAAATTCTCTGTCATTTGAATTGTTTTTCCTCTCTAGGTAAGGTGTCATTTTTCTCTGACTGATTTCAAGATTTTTTCTTTGTCTTTAGCTTCTCAGAAATATAATTATGAGGTGTCTTGACATGGATTTCTTTGGGTTTATTCTGTTTGGTGTTTGCTGAACTGCTTTATCTGCCGACTTGACACAAATTGTCAAATTTAGCAAGTGTTAAGCCATTATTTCTTTGAGGTTTTTTCAACACCACCCTCTTTCTCCTCTCCCTCTGGGACTCCAATGACATGAATATTAGGACTTTTGTTATAGTTCCATTCGTCCCTGAGGTTATGTTAAGGTTTCTTTCAATCTATATTCTCTCCATTCAGATTGGATAACTTCTATTTTTCTATTTATCAGTTCAATTCACTGATGCTTTTCTCTCCCCACTCCATTCTGCTTTTGAGCCCTTCTACTTAGTTTGTATGTGTGTGTGTGTACTTCAGCTATTATTTTTCAGTTCTAAAATTTCTATGTGGCTCTTCTTTATATTTTCTCTTCCTTCCTGAGAATTTTGGTTTCGTTGCTGAGTCCTTTTTATCTTTACATTTGTTTTAAACATGTTTTTAATTGCTCATTGACATATTTTTCTTATTACTGCTTTAAATCTTTGTCAGGCAATTCTGATATCTTTGACATCTAATTTTTGACATTCATCAATAGACTTTTTCCCTCAATTTGAGATCTTCCTAGTGCTCTTATTTTTTTGCTGCATTATGATACTCTAGATCATATTTAAAATTTGTTTTAGCTGAGTTTTGCTGACACAGCTTTCTCAAGGAAAAGTAGTTCATTGCCTCATTAGAGGCATTGAGGTAAAAGTTCATTAGAGGCATTGGAGGTAAAAGTTCAGTTTCCCTAGTCAGCCTCCACTAACACCCAAAGGGTCAGGCTGCTTACTATTGTTGGTGGGGGTAAGAGTTCTGCCTCCCTTGGTCTTCATTGACACACTGTTGGTTCTATTACTGCTAGGCAATGGTAAAAGTTCTGACTCTCCTCCTTACGATATCCCAGCAGAGAAGGGGAGAGGTGGCTTGTTACTCTCAGATAGGGATGGAAGTCCTGGAACCCTCTTGGTGTCCACTGACTCTGAGGACAGGGAAGGGGCTCATCAGTCAGTTAGGTTGACAGTCCCAGTTCCACTCTGTTAAGAATGCCTGGGCACCTTTTTACAATCTTACAAGGCTCTCTCTTCAGATTTTGTTGCTGTGGGTATGAATAGAGTCACAGATTTATTTTCTGTTGTGTTTGCCTGGAACAGAAGAATAATTGTCTGAAACATTTTTGCCTTTCTAGGCCCCTTACCTAGTCTTTTGATTACAGGGGGCAATCTTTTATTGAGTCTTTTTTTTTTTGTCTGAGCTAATTGGCATTTCTGGGTTGCCAATCTTCTACATCTCTGTGTTTGGAGTATATAACTCAAAAATAATGCCCAGGAAACTCACCACCATGCCATTTCTTAATTCCTAAGGTCCCTAGGTGGTCTGCTATTCTCTTTCCACTTTTTAGAGTCTTCATATGTTTATTTTGTATATAATGTCCAGGGCTTTTAGTTGTGCTTAACAGATAGAATAAGAAAAAATATATCTATGCTGATATTGCATTTTTATTGAAAAAAATTGTTAAACCCTTATATCCACCCACAAACTTACTTTCTATAATTATTCAACTGAATTATCAGAATTATAATCTTGTTTTTAACTATAGTAAATTCTCTCTATTGTACTCCAACATCTATTTTCCACACTCCACATGTGTGCTTCACTGAAAATTGGTTGTACCCAGCTTGGGGGTAAAGAGTAGGCATTTATGGAGCAAATTGATCTATGCCAGCCATGGTAGACCTTTCTCTTGGCAATTATTCTATGCACAATATGTGACACAATATGGTGAATGTGACATGAAGAGACATTGGTGGGAGGCATTTGGGAAAGGTTTTCTAAATCTTAAAACAGAAACACAGGATATTATCAGGTGTGGAGGTGATCCTGAAACCACTAGACCAACTTGCATTAATGGAGGAGAAAGGGAAATGCAAGGAATAGCAGAGATAAACATATAAGGAACCTGGGATTTTGACAACATCATTCAGGTATGGAATTAATAACTTTGGAACTGCCTTCTTTCTGTAACTCATGTTTCGTGATGTGCATTTATTGAATTTTAGAGGCACTTAGAATTTTTCCCCTTGCCGTTGCAAGCATATTTAGCATTTTAAAAGCTGGTGGGCATTATATCTTGAAAAAAGCAATAGCAGTCAATACAAAAAATTCATAATGATTGACTTCATTGTATTTCAGGATATGAGACCCAGAGTGGCAACAAAAATGTATTTACTGAGTCAAAATTATTTATTGTCCAGGGACTGTACTTTCATACTGCATATGCATGATATCAGATTATTCTAACTACGTTTTTTAGAAGAGTGAGAATGTGGCTCAGGGAGTAGAGATTTGTTTAAAGGAAGACAGATTTGAATAGCAGGTTTTGAATTCAAGCCAGTGTTGATAGTCTGTATCTGCATATTCCACTCATAGCAAATGTTACCACTGCACTTTGTGCTGGAGACTTTCTCTTATGTAAATGCACCACCTGAGGAATTGGCATCAACACAGGATTCTTCAGGGAGTCAGAATTCATTTTCTTCCATAGATGGAGAGATTTTTCTTTAATTGTTCTGTACATGCAGCACAGAACCTTGGGGAACTACTAACTGTTCTTGGGGGGCAAACTAACCGATGAACAGCTGAAAGACAGAGTGACTTGGCAGGCAGAACAGTTGGCTAGAGGAAAGGGACCACGGTTTCCAACCTCTTTTCCACTCCTAACAAGGAGTGACCTTGAACAAATCCCTGTCTGGTATACCTCTGCCCCAGCACAAATCAACATGGAAATTGAGGACTGGGCTTGATGTACATTTAATATACCTACTCTATATGCCTTATGGCTGTTTCCACAGAAACCTGTATTCATTTGGAAACTTGAATGAGTTTGCTGATGGCAGATGTTTGTGATATCTCTTCCTATTTCAATGTTATGCAACCCTGTTTTTGTGGCATAAGGAAGATGCACTCTCAAAGTATACTGTTTTAAAAATATCAAAGAAAAAATTCATTTCAATTTACTTTAAAATACAGAATTATGGAGTTGATAGTTAATATGTCAGAAAATTAGCAATCCCTAATTCTTTTGAATTGCTGAAGCAAACAAAAATAGATGCAATACATCAAAGGTAAAGGAACCAGGAATATTGTTTTATAATCTGACTGATTCTAAAAAATAATTTCCAAGAACCAAAATGCAAAAGGGAGGTTCAATTTGGAACAATGGGATAATAAGAGTTTTTCTTCCTACTTGTACATAACACACAATAACAGTAGAGGTTTCTTGCCAAGGAAAAAGTACTTCTGCTCCCTAAAAAGGCATTTAGCCAGAGGGGTGGTTTGGGTGGTTTGTGGCAGTATTTTGTGCTGGTCAAGAGTCCCAATTTAAAGTTAGTGTCCAGTTTTGACCTCCACTATTTGCTAGCAATGTAACTGTAGGCACGTTACACAAACTTTCTCTGCTCTTTTTTCCCATCTGTAAAATGAAGACAATGATGAGTGTCCATTTACAGAGCAACCTGGCAAAGAGGGTAAAACCACCTGCCTTGGAGCCAGACTGCCTAAATACAAGTCCTGCTACTACCACTAAGTGCATGACTCTAGAATTTACTTCCAATTGCCATTTCCTAATGAGGATGGTAATATTACCTACATCAATGGATTTGGGTGAGGATTAAATGAAATAATATTAACAAAGCTCCTAGAACAGTAACTAATATGAAGTAATTAAGTTGACCAATAGCTATTACTGTTATTGTTAGTACTAAACTAATGCTGTTTTGAGGATTAAATGTGATAATACAGTTAAAATACTTGGACCTGTTCTTGGATGCAATAAGTACACAATCAATATTAGACATTGCTATTAGATATCCACTTGTCTCTGACTAAAATCTGTCTATTTATATGTATTTCACAGCTTAAATTTCCAGTGTTGAAGTTTAGCTGAGGTGTACATATAACGATCTTGAATGCCCAGAAAATCTAAGATAGACAAAATGATGACATTTGAGTTGGGAAGGTCAACGTGAGTGCTTTACCTGAGAGATTCAATCAACAATTAAAGGTGGGCCACCAAAGGCTTACTTGGAAAATGATAGGCAAAATGTGTCTGGATAGTAAGATCTTCAAGTCATTGACACAGCAAAGCAGACTAAGACATCCTAAATACATACCTGCTAAGCTGGAAACTCCCTGAGGGTGGCCTGGATGGCTCACTGCATTATCCCTGTCTTATATCACAGTATCTGGCTCATGACATGCATAAAATAAATGTGGGGGGATGCATGCATGAATTAATGTTCCAACAACAACTAAAGAACTGTGTTAGGGCTATTAAAATAAGTCAGAATGCTGTCAGGATCTTAGGAAGTTTTGTAAGACAATGTCAGCATCAAATGGGTGAACAGTGATAAAAATTTACTCACTTCTAACACAGAAAAGCCCAAGACTTATTTTATAAGTAGACAACAATTCATAGGCCTTGGGATAAGGAATGTCATCAGATTTAAAATTAGGAAAACTGAGCATTCAGAATTTAGAGAAACCACTTACATTAAAACCAACAACAACAAGACTTACTACAGATAACAAAAGGCAATATAAGAAAATTCTGTGTTTTGAATTTTCAGTGACATTAACTAAAAATAACTGATAGAAAGGATGGCTGATAAAAACATAGTATAAAAATTACACTGGCTAAGATAGAGATAGACATCTCCTTTACTATTCTAAAATAATAAATAACTAGTTTTTTAGCAAATCTACATTGAGTCTACCAATGTTTTTCATAATTTCTTGATACTGTTACTTAACCTGCTTTTATAGATTAAAAGGTTCCATGGTTTTCAGTCCAGAGTCTGTCAACATGGCAAAATAGAAGACTCATTATGAAATAATTAGGAAAAAAATTGATCTCCAAGAAAACAATTTAGTATAACTCTCAGGAGTGGAAGCACAGGCATTTTTTATTAAAATAGTAAAAGCTTAAAAGTGATTCTGATGCACAGTGAGAATGGGGACCACTTTCTCAGCCTGTTGTTTCAGAGTAGCCCTCTCCTGATCATTTTGGTTTGCTGTATTTTGCAATCCCTAACTCACTGAGTCTCTCACTCTTTTGAAAGAGACTAAGCAGAGCTACCCTTCTGGGCATGACTCATAATGTTTATCACACCCTGCCTGATACCTGCCTTCTTTTAAAGACATTTTGCACATTTGTCTCCTCCAGATACAGTTTCAGTTTTATTTTTGTATTCCAGGGTCTAACCTGATATTAGAAATAATATTTTTAAGCACTAACCACACAAAATACCTTAGATCATATCAAATTGCTTCTGCAACATATTCAAAATAACATGAACTTATAGTTCTGCTGCTGGCTAGTTAAATTTCTCAGATTCCAGAGGTTCTTCCACCTACCCCTCCTTCTAGGAACCGTATTCTGATAAACTGCTACAGCCCTTTTCCTTCTGACAGAATTCCTTGATACCAACTGTCTACTTACCCTGAATATCCAAGTGCTGATAGACCCAATAAAATGACGACACAGAATAAGAAATCCCTTTACAAAAGCGTTTGGGCCAACTTTACAAATAAATAAATTAATTTTCATATCCTTGCACCTTAGCTGAAAGACACAGCTTTAATGTAACTTACAGATATCTTTTCATACAATAAATTACCATTGGAAAATATTGGTAAGTGCTTTCTAAAGTCTAAAGTGCTTTCTTGTTTGCTGCACAAGATGTTCAGTTAGATTTGTTCCTTTCTGTGTTCTGTTTCATGATTATCTATTGAGACTTCCAACCTGGCCAGCCACATTGCCACAGCATGCCATTGTGCCAAACTGAGCTGTCATGAAGAATCTGTCTCCAAGCCTGGGAAAAAGATTAAAGTACCTTCCTTCCTAAAGAAACCCTGATAGAATCATCTTTGAAAATAATGAGAGGCCACAACAGTTGACATTATTGCATGTTATTATTATCCCCAAAGCTTTTATAAGGTAATCATAGACAGTAATAAAGTAGCCTCAAATACAGATAAATATTCCTTTTTTTGTTATAAAGGCACTAACCTCAAGCTATAAATTAATGAAGGCTAAAACAAATCCAGTCAGAACTGTTTAAACTATCAGACAAAAACAGTAGTTACCTCAAGGAAAGGCAATGGTGATTAGAAGAGAGAAAAGCCACTGATGGATATTTATGGAACCAGTGTGGAGAGTAACATTGCATTATCCAATTTACAAAAGAAAATACACCTGTAGTAATTTATAGTAAATAGCAGGATATGAATATAATAACATGATTTAATTAGATGTAAGCAAGTATTAAAAACTCTTGCATTTGTTATAAACTTCTAAGGCTATGAAAATAATGGCTATGGTGAGCAAATATGGTGACTCCTGAAGTTGTCATGAAACAAATGTCATATGTTTTATACTGGAAATAAGGACTGAAAGAAGCAGATCATTAAAACTTACAGCTTCCCAATTCTTGTGTTATTTTATTTTATTTAATGTCAAAATCTCATATTATATTTGTTATAATTGTTACCATATTTGTTGGGTAGCCATTCTCCATGAGCCTCTCACAGTTCTGGACATCTTGGAAGCAGAGATACTGACTGACTGCCATTTGTTCTAGACAACCTTTCCAAGGATGTTTGCATAGTGATCAGTTTAGAAGATAGAAATAGCATTTCCCTCCAGAGTAAAGGACAAGCATACTTACTATTCAGTATAATAGATGCCCTAATAGGTCCCTGACTCAGGGTTCCTCTTGTGTTACACAACCCACAACAGGTATGCATCCAGGCTCCTTTGTGTCACCTTGTGATTCCTTCATTTCTGTCCGAGGAGCCTTGAGTCTTCTGCCAGCATCTCATTAAACTGGCAGGCTGACTGGTTAGCTTGAAAGTAGGGTAAAATCTCAGATGTTTTACAATTCTTTGCAGTTTTGGAAGTGAAAATAGGAAGCTAACATGTGGCTTTCTGGAAGAAGAAGCACGAGAGATCCATGAGGTATTTTAAGGGATAAGAGAAGATCCTCTGGCATCTATAAATGAATATATTCACCCATGTGGTGGACAATGGCTAGGGACACTAGGGGTAAGGATCACTCACTCTTCTGTTTATGAATGTTCAAAGGCAGAGCAGTGGGTCAAACTGAAACAAACTCCCTCTGGGTATGCAGAGAAAGGGATGCTAATATGACAATGGTGCAATAGGCCCAACAGCCAGAGCCAAAGGCAATGCAGTTATGGCTACTGGGTCAGAGTTCCCTAAACTGAAATGAATGGAGTTAGCAATGATGACCTTGCTACTCAAAACACAGCTCTTTATAGACTAAAAGCAATAGAAACTTAATTACTTAAAAATTGAGTAGCTGTTGAAAACTACAGGTAAAATTGCATTGCTTATACATAGCTACTCTCTCCTTCTGTGTTTCCTTCTGCATATTTCCTTCACCTTGACCTCAATTGCTTTAAGGAAAAATATGATGATAGGTCTGATCAACGTTGCCCTGTCCCCAAAAAGGACCAAGGTCCATATACATGCATATTTTGGCCAGAATCAAGTTGCTGATTAAAAGTACACTACTCAAATTCCCACCATTGTTGCCTGAATTCATCATCTTTCCAAACATGGAAGTAAATCCACCATCTTAGACTGGACACAAAGTCTGATGCAGAGGATACCATTGCATTGACAGACTTGTGACTCCTGTAAATGTTTTCCATTTGTAACACTTTGACGGTGGAGACATTGTCGGTGGCATTGCTCCTGGACCCTCATGGCAGATTGACCACATGAGGCCTTTGACCTGTTCCTGGGCTAAGAGTGGTGCCTTATCACTGTGGACACTGTTTCAGGCTAAGCTATTGTTACAGTCTGGTCAGCTGGCTACAGTCAGTCATTTGTGCTGCTTGAAACTAATCGGTGCATTTGGTTGACTTTCCGGACCATTTTCAGTCTAACAATCATCAGCAAAAGCTACTCAGTCAAGATATTCATTGGACCTTTCAGGTTCCTTATCAACCACAGTTAGTTGGTGTTTTTTAGCATTAGAATGGCATCCTCAAAATTTACTCAAAACATTTTTAACTCTATTTGACTCACCTCCTCCTCATACACCTTAGTAATGCAGTTTAGCCACCAAATGTGGCTGTGCCCAGAAAAGGATCATCTCTTCTTGACCACTTCCCAGATAATGATCAGGATAAATGGGATGAATTTTATATAGACCACTGTATTAGTTGGCCAAAGGGCTGCCAATGCAAAGTACCAGCAATCTGTTGACTTTTATATAGGGTATTTATTTGGGGTAAATACCAAAGGCTGTGGAAAGTCCAACTCAAGGTACCATAAGAGGAACTTTCTCATGAAAGTCAGCTGCCACATGTTGAAGCAAGATGGCAGGTGATCCCTGTGAGGTTTCAGCCTTCCCCTCTGGGTGTCTGCTCTCAGACTCAGCTGCTCCACTTCTTCCTGATTTCAGAGCTTCTTATATCAGTCTCAGCTCTCTTCCTAAGGTCAGCTGTAAGCTATCAGGCAAAATGGTTCTTCTCTCCCTGGGGCTTTAGCTGTTTGAGCCTTCTTTCTGTCACATGGCAGAATCAAAATGACAGAGCTCTCTCTTCTTGTGTGTGTCTGTCTGTGTGAATGTCCATTTATATCAGACCCACCAAGGGGGTGAGGACTCAACCTGAGTCATACCTTACTTACATGTTAGAATCAAAACGCCCTCAAAGCAGTCTTAACAGTTAATCTAATCAAAGACACCTCTGCTGAATTTAATGCAATCAAAGGGTATCAAAGCCAGGGAATAGATTAGTTTACAAACATAATCTTTCTCTTTTTGGGATTCATAAATAATCCCAAACTGCCACAACCACTTTTTATGAATTCATAATTTCAATCTGAAATACTCTAGGGTATGATTTTTTTTCTCCTAATAGTAATTTCAGATTAGCCTGATTGGCACTCTCCAGGTAGCAGCTCAGCCAAAGGAGGCCTAAGGAATTCAAATTTAAATCTAGCTCAGCTAACTGGATTCTCTTGTTAGACTGATAAGGTCCCAGATGATACAGATGATAAGCACTTAGCTGAGTACACTGCTTGCCAAGTCCCAGTATAGTGGTTCATGTGAGCCAGCATGGGGGATATAATGAGTCTCAGGACATTTTATAAAAATACCATTGTCCTTCTTTAAGCTGACCTCTCTGAATGAAAGGACTTGGTGCAAGGAGTGATGATTAGAGCAAAGATATATTTACAACTAATAGAATGGGAAACACCAATATTTTGGTGGTGGAGAGAAAGCAGCCTCCCTGGTATGTGGGAGAGAGCACTTCAATCCTGAAAGTTACAGAGGAGGAGGGGAGATTAATGATTTTCATCTTTAAAATAGGTTCTGGGCCCTTTGTCATGAAGGGAAATACCCTGGTATGGCTCACCCAAACTATGGCAAGTCCCTTAAATTGAACTGACTGCTGGGTCTTCTATCCCCCAAGACAACTCTAGCTATGATTGTATGGCCACTTCCCCTATCCCTATCAAAATGCTGTCCAGTAACAGCAAGGATGGCCCCCAGCACTTGCACCTTCCTCTCCAAAGACTTGACAACATCTGTAGCAATTTCTTAGTGGGATGGACAAATGCCACCCAACTGATGGTATGGAAAAACAAGACAGGTTGGACTGAACGCTCAAGGACTAGAGTCAATTAATCAAACTAACTGGCTAACCCAGGACCTAGTAGCTGTCCATGAAGCTTTGTTAGAGGCCCTATCAATGTGTGCTGTCCTAACTTATTTAGGACCCACTCATGGGCCCTAAAAAGTGTAAATAGCACTTTCTTTCCAGGGTACCATATGTGTCCAGGACTGTATGTCTTGGGTGGAATCAGGCATTAACTTGTTTTTTCATATCTTCTGCCTGCATGCTTTAAATAGTAACAGAATAACTTAGCCTGCAAGTTTGGTAAAATGACATACCTGTGGTAGGTCAAGTTCTATACCCCAGAAAAACATGCTCTTAATCCATTCCTGTGAGTATGAACCCATTATAAATAGAACCTTTTGAAGATGTTGTTTTTAGTTAAAGTGTGAATCAGGATGGCAACGTAACCGTATTGCTGGAGGCCTTATAGAGAAGGCCACAGGGAGAAAGCCATCTTGGAAGAGTAGAAGCTGAGAGTCAATGGAACCTGGAAGAGAAAGGAGAAGATGCTGCCATGTGCATTGCCATGTAAAAGAAAAGCCAAGGAATGCTAAGGATTGCAGGTAGCCAGCTCAGAGCACCACGGTCTTCAGGGAGAAAGCATTGCCTTGCTGCTGCCTGCTTCTGGGCTTTTCCTACTAAAAAACCATGAGCCAGTAATTGCACATTGATTAAAGCATGTGCTTAATAGCTGGGAAACTAAGACAATACCCTACATAGTCCTTAATAATTATAATATAAAAAATAATAAAGAAAAGTTACAAAGGTAAAGCGAACAAATCAACTCATTTAATCACTAATTAATGTCACTTTTAAGTGATTCATTACTAATTTAGGCAAAATATTTTAAGAAAATATTTAATATTCCATATTTATTACTTGAAAATTTATATTGGCATATGAAATGAAAAATATACCAAGGAACACCAAATATCCACTATTCAGCAATTTAAATTTTTAAGCTTGAAAGACATAAATATCATTATCCAAGTAGGATAAAGTACTCTACACAGAATAAATCTGAATATACCTACCCCAAGACAGCTACTCTTCAAAATGAAAAATATCAGAGATAAACAGAGGATTCTGAAAGCAGCCAAAGAAAATAAAGGCATCACATACAAGGGAAACTCAATAAAATTAAGTGTTAACTTCACATCAGAAACCGTGGATGAAAGAAGAGAGTGGTATGATGTATTTAAGGTACTGAAAGAGAAAAACTGCCAACAAGGAATTCTGTATCCAGGAAAATTGTTCTTAGAAAATGGGGGTGAGTTCCAAGTTTTCACAGATGAGCAAAAACTGATAGAATATGTTACCAAAAGACCAGAATTACAAGAGCTACAAAAGGGAGTGTCATGGACTAAAAAGTAAACAAAAGCAAGACACTTGGAGAGGAGTGTAGAAATGAAGGTTATTAGGAAGGGTAAATTAAAGTGTAAAAAGACAGACAATAGTGTGATATGACATGAGAAAGCCAAAGGAAAACATAGATGAAGTAACTAAAGCCTTTACAGTAACAACATTAAATGATAATATCTTGAAATCCCCAATCAAATGACATACACTGATAGAATGTATTAAAAAAATATGAACCATTTGTATGTTGTCTACAAGAGACTCACCTCAAAAATAAGGACAAAACCAGATTAAAAGTGAAAGAGTGGAAAAAGATATTCCATGCAAATAGTAACCAAAAATAGTTGGAGTAAGCAATATTAATATCAGACAAAATAGATTTTAAATACAAAATTGTTTTAAGGAGTGAAGAACATCATTATATTTGAATAAATGGGTCAAGTCAACAAGAAGAAATAACTATACAAAAGGTTTATACACCTAACCTGAATGCCCAAAGGTACATGAAGCACTCACTGTCAAAGCTGAAGGGAGAAAGAGATGTCTTCACAATAATAATTGGTGACTTCAATATACCACTTTCAATATTGGATAGAACAACTGACAGAGGATAAATAGAAAACTTGAATAATATGATAAATGAAGTAGACGTAACAGACATCTATAGAGCATTGGGCCCCAAAACAGCAGGATATACATTATTTTCAATCCCTCATGGATCCTTCTCCATGATAGACCATATGTTGGGTCACAGACAAGTATAACTAAATTTAGAAAGATTGAAATTATACAAAACACTTTCTCTGATCATAACAGAATGAAACTGGAAATTGATAATGGATGGAAAAGGGAAAATTCATAAATATCTGGAGAATAAACAACACACTCTTAAATAATCACTGTGTAGAAGTAGAAATTTCAAGAGAATGAAGCAAATATCTTGAGTAGAATGAAAATAAGAACACAACATATCAAAACCTCTAGGACACTGCAACGGCAATGTTGACTGTGAAATTTATAGCCTTCGTTTTTATATTATAAAAGAATAAGAGCTAGAATTGAAGATTTAATTGCACACCTGGAATAAGTAGAAAAATAACAGCAAATCAATCCCAAACCAAGCCAAAGGAAAGAAATAGAAATTTCAGAGCAGAAATAAATGAAATTGAGAAAAAAATAGAGAATCAACAAAAACAAAAGTTGTTTCTTTGAGAAGATCAACAAAGTCAACAAACCTTTAGCTAGACTGACAAAGAGAAAGAAAGAAGACACAAATAAATAAAATCACAAATGAGAGAGAGGACATTAACTTTGACCCCACAAAATAAGAGGAGTCATAAGAGTATTCTATGAACAAATATATACCAAAATCTACAATTTAGATGAGATGGACAAATTCCTAGTAACACAAGAAACACCTACACTGACACTTGAAGAAACAGAAGACCTCAAAAATCAATCATAAGTGAAGAGATTGAAACAGTCATCAAAAACCTCTCAAATATGAAAAACCCAGGTCCAGATGGCTTCACTTTTAATTCTACCAATCATTCAAAGATGATCTTATAGAAATCTTGCTCAAGCTCTTCCAAAAAAATTGAACAGTGAAGAATGCTACCAAACTATTTTATGAGGACATCACCCTAATAACAGAAACAGATAAAGATACTATGAAAAAATGAAAATTACAAACCAATATCTCTAACATATATAGATGCAAAAATTCTCAACAAAATACTTGCAAACCAAATCCAAAAGCACATTAAAAGAATTATACACCATAATCAAGAGGGTTTTATTCCCCATATAACAGGGTGGTTCAAAACATGATAATTAATTAGTGCAATAAAACAGTAATAAAATGCAGAAGAAAAATCACATGGTCCTCTCAACTGATGCAGAAAAGGCATTTGACAAAATTCAACACCCTTTCTTGATACAAATATTCCAAAAGATAGGAATAGAAAGAAGCTTTCTCTATATGGAAAATTGCATATATGAAAAACCTATAGCTAGTATTGTACTCAATGGTGAAAGACTGAAATATTTCCCACTGAGATCAAGAACAAGACAAGAATGCCCACTGTCACCATTACTATTCAATATTATGCTAGAATTACTAGGTAGAACAATTAGGCTAGATAAAAATAAAGGGCACCCAAATAGGAAAGGAAGAAGTAAAACTTTCACAATTCACTCATGGTATGATCCTATATTTAGAAAATCCTGAAAATTCTACAATAAAGCTACTGGAGTTGATAGGTGAGTTAAGGAAAGGGGCAGGATGCAAGATTAATATGCAAAAATCAACAGTGTTTCTACACACTACTGATGTGCAATCTGAGGAGGAAATTAGAAAACAATTCCATTTCTAATAGTGACTAAAATAATCAAATATTTAGGAATAAACATAACCAAGGATATAAAGGACGTGTATTCACAAAACTACAAAACATTGCTAAAAGAAGCCAAAAAAGACTTAAGTGCAAGAATATTCCATGATCATGGATCGGATGACTAAATATCATAAAGATATCAATTCTACCCAAACTGATTTACAGATTCAATGCAATCCAAATAAAGATCCCAACAGCTTTTTTGACAGAAATTGAAAAGCCAAATATCAAATTTATTTGGAAGGGTAAGAGGCCCTGAATACCCAAAAATGTCTTCAAAAAAAAAGTACAAAGTTGGAGGACTCTCACTTTCTGACTTTAAAGCATGTTACTTAGCTACAGTGGTAAAAAATAAAAGAGCATGGTACCAGCATATAGACAGACAGATTGACCAATGGAACCAAATCAAGAACTCAGAAATAGCTCACATCTGCAGTCAAGTGATTTTTGACAAGGCTGTTAAGCCCACCCAGCTGGGCTAGAACAGTCTATTCAACAAATGGTACTGGAAGAACTGGATAGTCATATCCTATAGAAAGAAAGAGGACCCCTATCTCATATCTTATACAAAAATTAACTCAAATTAGATCAAGGATCTAAATATAAAAAAGCAACAACCATGAAACTCCTCGAAGAAAATTTAGGAAAACATTTTTAAGATATTGGTGTAGGTGATAGTTTCTTAAACATTACACCCAAAGCACGAGCAAAAAAAAATAAAAATAAAAAGTAGATAAAAGGGACCTCCTCAAAATTAAACACATTTACACCTCAATGGATTTTTTCAAAGGGTGAAAAGGCAGCAGACTCAATGGGAGAAAATAGTATGCAATCACATATCAGATAAGGGTGTAATTTCGATGATATATAAAGAGATCATACAACTTAACACTTGAAAAGGTTCAACCTCATTGGTGATTAGGAAAATGCAAATCAAAACTACAATGAGATTTCATTTCATACCTATTAGGTTGGTCACTGTTAAAAAGTCAGAAAACTGTAAATGGAGAGGATCTGGAGATATAGGAATGCTTATTCACTTTGGTAGTTATGTAGAATGGTGCAGCCACTGTGCATATTACATGAATGCATTATTATGAACTAAATATATTATGTAAACTCATGGAATTAACAATTTGTATATAAGACACCAAAATAGAATAATGGTAGATAATGGAATGCTGATAGTTAATTTGTGCAGAATTGATTAATAAGTTGACTGTAAATCTTTGAAAATGAATGGAAATGGTGAGAGCACATCATGCACTTTGTGACTAGCAAAACATTTATATTACTAGAAGGAAAGTTAAAAAATGTAACATGGGACTGTATGACATAGTGAGATCTCATACAAAATATGAATATTGGTGATATTGCATATATGTCTATTTTTTACAAAGTACACATATAAATAAACTAGAGAGAGAAGGAAATGGAATAGCAGCTATGTACAGCAGGGGAAGCATAGAGAGACTGAGAAGTGATGAGTTTGGTTTGGTTGGGTTTTTAGTAGTAGTATTATTACCTCAATAATGAAAATGCTCTAAAACCTATTGAATTAATGAGTGCACAACTATGTGATTATACTAAATACCATTGCTTGTACACTTTTGATGGATTTATGCTTTTTTAATTTCTATTTATAAAATGATTATTTAAGAAAAGGTACATGTATAAACACTCACACAGCTCTCTTGGGTACTCAGAGTCTTAACAAGTATCATTCAAATAGTTTTTCTCAGTTGTGTAAGGATGAAATTTTCTTTGCTTAATAAAGAAGAAAGAGGTAGCTGCCTCCCATTCTCCCTTATCTCCTTGTAAAGATAATAAGCCCACTAAGAATACTGAATTTTTGATTTTACACTGCAATGTCTTGGGCCATTCAATCTTTGGAAGTGTAAGCACATACTTCCAAAATTAATTGCAGAGCCACTCACTGAATGTCTTAGTTTAACAGGGCTTCTATGACAACACATACTGTTGGGTTTAAACAACAGAATGTATTGTCTCACAACTTTAAAGGCTAGAAACTCACCATCAAGGTATCCACATGCCAAGCTTTCTCCCAGAATCTGAAGTATTCTGGTGCTAGCTTGGCAGCAATCTCTGGGGTTTTTAGCTTGTAGATGCATCTCCCCATTTATCACAGGGAATTCTCTCTTTTTGCCTTCTCTGGCTTTTCCTCTGGTTTCCAATTTTTGCTTATAAGAACTTCAATCTTATTGGATTAAGGCCCAACCGCATTCAGTTTGGCCTCTCCTTAACTAATACCATATTAAAATATCCTATTTACAAATGGGTTCATAACCACTGTACCTGGGGTTAAGACTTAAACATGTGTTTTGTCATGGACTTGATTTAATTCCCAGCACTGAGTATACAGGAACAATCACTGAGTGGAATCATTTATGTCTCAAGGAGATAAGAGAAGCTTTCATTGTTCTTTCCTCTGCTTTACTAGGTAAACTTGTATGAAATTCTTTCCAGACATAGTAATCACTGGCATACTACTTTACATGCATGTAAACCTGATCATTCTTAACCAGTAATAAATTTTCATTCTCACTTCTGGTGTGGATTCATTTTTGTAAGCAGGATCATTTTATTTCTCCAGCATTTGATAAGATATGACTGCATTGCCTTTAAATCAAACATCACACATGAGTGATTTATGGAATCAGAATATCATATCCAATGCACATTATTTCAAATCATTCTAATATAAATGTAACCAATTTTCCTTTATAGTATTTACTTTTTTCTTTTATAATAGTAATAAATCATTTTAATTTATTTACAAAAACTGAAACCAGGCCCTCTTCAGTACACATACAGCCAGAATGGCAGCTTAGAGCAGTATTTTAGAGAATGGTTTTCCAAGCTGGTCTGTCTGCATGGTGTTCTTCTGCCATGGCTCTATGGAGCACACATAAAATTGGAAATGTTGCTAGTTCTGCTGGGTTCCCAAAGTGCAGATCAAAGGTGGTGGTTTCATCACTGCCTTCCACAGGCTCTTCCTCCTGGAAGACAAAGTTGATCTGCTTGGCAGGACCCTCTGGCAGCACAGGAGGGGCTCTTTGCAAGCCTGCTGTGCAGAGCTGGAGCAAAGCAGGATGTGTTTCCCAGGCAGCAGCCCTCACGAGGCCTCAGGGACACTAGCGTACCTCTCATCTTCTTTTCTGTATTCTCTTGCAGGGAATCGATGCAGATGAAGCATTCAAGAAAAGCAATTAGAAAATTTGTAAGTGGGGCCAAAATATGGTTATCTACTGAGACACTAGCAAATGAGGACTGAATATAGTATTTTCTGAATGTTTAGAGGGAAACTGTAATTTTTTTCCTCAAATTGAAATTGCTAACAGCATTTGAAGTTCTAGTAATTTATATATAAGCATAATAATTGAAATTTGCACTATTTAGAATCCTGTTGAGTGATAGTTCCTTCATATTTTTTAAATGTGAAGGAAAAAGGCACAAATTTTGGTTTTTATATCTTCTGACATTATAGGGCTCTTTCATATTTAGGGAATTTAAAGGCACAGATCCTCCTATTATAACTGTGGTGGAGCTAATCAGATTTTGCCGCTGCATTTACTTTGCCTGCATCCATTTTTCATACCACCTACTAACAGTTACCTGATCCTTGGTCAGATCAGCAAACCAGAGAAGAAGACAACAGGAAAATAAGCAAGTTAGTGTTTAGTATTTTTCCAGAAAAAAAGTTCTAACCTTTTCCCCCAAAGGCTGATAGGTTTTCTTGTTTTTCTGGTTACTTTTTGTTCTCTCTAATGGGATTCAACTGATATAGGTTCAGGTTTCAAAAGCTGTACTTTTCTATTTTAAATCACCTTGTTTGTGACTGGGGCTTTTTCAGGACTTGGGAATCATCCTGAACGACATTGCAATGACAGATATGGGCCATTTTATATCATCACATAACATGCAGAAGTGTGTGGGAGAGAGTGTAGACTACAATGTGAACTATGGTCCATACTTAATGGCAAAGCCCTAGTATCAACTGCAATGAATGTGTCACACTAATGAAGGATGTTTATGTGGGAGGGTGTGGGAGGTGTGGGGAGTGGGGCATATGGGAATAGTTTTTGTGTAACATTTATGCAATCTAAGTATTTTTTTAAAAAATTATTATTAAAAAAGAAAAAAACACAAGTTTCCTTTTACTCCATAGGACTTTTTAAATGATATGCAATTTTAATATCAAAGCATTTCCTGTAAGTAATATAATTAAACTCAAGCTTTTGAGGTTGATATTATGGTAAAAATAAGAGTGACATTTCAGTTTTCAAAAACAGAGTGCTAAAATCCCACTGTATATTGGAAACAGGCTTGCACATGAGGTTTCATACCAATAGCTGGGGATCCCCAAAGCCACATTTCTCTCCTTCTGAAAGTCACTGAAGATGCAAAGGGCTTATGGGTATGATTCTTAGAGACTCCTGAGTGCTGATCCTGTGGCTGAGAGTTCTGGCTGCCCTGGGAATACCCTCCCTGAAAACACAGGACTTGTTTGGAGGGATTTGGGCTGGCCTGAGAATAGGTCAATATTTACACTCTGGTAAACTACTCTGGGCACTTTGCCTTGGAAATAATGGAGGACACAAGACAGATCACCTGCATATACTTCCCTCTTCTCTCAGACAAGATTATTAAGGAATCAGAACAGAGAAGAGGAGAAATAAAAATGCACTTCTCAGAATACTGCCATATTTTTATAAAGTGTGAGAGAAATCCCCAACCCCACCCTATTCCTGACTTTTGGCAGCAATATTAAGAAAAGACTGAGAAGCAAAGGTGTCATCTTAGTCTGAAACACTCTTGTTTCCAAAGTGTGCTGGGATCCTAGGCAAAGCTGTGAGGGGTGAAGCCTAAGCTTATTACAGCAGTGACATTTAGTGCCATTCTCTCCCCACCCCACTCCCTGTTTCAAATATAGATGTTTTCAAATTTGGTTTTATTATTTAGAGTTTCTGAAACTGTCATCTTAATTGAGATTTTAAACATTTTCCTAGTAAATTGCCCAGTTAGCTTATTTCATTTTCTAAAACAAGTTTTTCTTTCCAAAATACTATGTTTTCCTTTTATATGTAACGAAGAGATGTTGCTATTTGAATTGTTTGCCTTTTAAAAATTGTATGATAATATCTGTATTTAAAGAGACAGGAGTTTTTAAAAATGTCTTAGGAAATTTCTGTTCTTAATAAACCAAATGTTTCTGCCACCATTTTGACTATAAAGTAAGGACAATTTTCAATTAATAAATATAGGATTATTGTAACTAAACATTTTATAGTCCTTGATTGCAAACTAGCCCCAATCCCTGTAAAGTATAACAGCATATCCTGCCACTGAAAGTGTAGTATTTCTCCCTTTTTCATTAAGCTGCTATTTTATTACAAATTATTCTAAATTCATTATTGTTTTTTGGATTGAGCATTTGTCTATACTTTTCTTCCCTCACAAATTCATTTCAACTCCATTAGTAATTATTTTACTAACTTACAATTTTTTTTAAAAATTAGGTACAATTAATACTGTGTTAAAAAATAGTTGTGCCTACTTTTGTATGATAGTCAAATGATATAAAATACATTTGTTTGCTTTATTTTTGCTGGTCAGTGTTTCTATCATGAATTTTGTGCCACAATTCATTATGCATTATATGAAAAGCAACTTTAGCAGCCTTAAGTCCTATCCATTATAAAGCTGTTTGGAAACTTTATTAGCAAAAAGGACATTGTGGTGAAGAAGTCATGAAAGGCTGTATACACTATGCCTAAGAGAGCTCAGCACTCCACATCCTGGGCCTGTGGGTGAAGCCTGTGATAGTGGAATGCCACCAGATAGCTGATGGCTATGGACTTCATAGTTTAAACTTAAATATTTACAATGTCTTGTTCTTATTCTCTGATTAAAATAAAATTTAAAACCAAAAATATCTAACTTTTTTTTTAAGGAAAAGATATTAATTTGTACTAATGGAGAGTGGAAACTATTCAATACATTCTTCAACAAAATCTGCTTGCTGTGGCAGTAACATCAAATTGTTAAAACATGAATTTGAGAGAAAACTCAAATGTTTGTGCATAAAACTTTTCTGACTTGAGTTAAAGTAGGATGAGCAGGATGCTGAATGGTCTTGCTGTTCAACAGTAATGAATGTGAAGGAGATTCTGTGTGCTAAATAAAATGTCCACTGGGAAAAAATTATACAAGCAGCTCAACCACATTTTAATGCCATAGAGCTGAGAAAACATGACTTTCATCAATCCAACTGGTTCTCCATCTGGGAAGGATATGGCTGCCCCATCCCAGATGACATCATCACGGCCCAGGAGCTCACTGCTGGACATCACCTCAGACTAAATAGTTCCCCAGCCAAAGAGCTCATTGTGGAGATCACTCATCCCTGCAAACACATTTGTCAGGAGTCCCAACTACACCTAAGCTGGGAAAGGCTCACCATCCATGAAAGACCCCAGACATTCTCAATTTTCAGAGACTAATCACACTGTCAAGTCCTGGTTTAAAAAGGGAGGCACACCAGAATGAGTGATTTTCCAAACAGTGCAGTTTGCTTGCCCTGTGACCCAACCTTGCTTGGTGATACCTGTTAAATTGTAATTTAACTTATGTTTCCTCATGATTATAATACTAATTTTAACTTGTTAAGTACCCGTGAGATTCATTCCAATAAGTCTAAATTGCCTCCAAAATTAAGGTTCCTTCTAATATCACCTCTCTTGCCTAACAGGGGGCCTTATTGAGTTATCCATACTACGTGCTCTTCTAGGTAAAATAGGAAAATTTTGCTGACCTCCTAATGTGCTATCTATTCATGCCCCTTCACTCTCTTTCCCTCCCCATTGTCATTATTCATCATAATTATTTTTTCCTCAGTCTCTCCTTACTTAAAAATGCCTGCCCTTCTGGCTCTTCAAAAGATTACATTTCAAATTAAATCCAACCCCATCACCCCAGCCCCTTGGATATTTACACAGATGTCCAATCTAAACATACATTAGCTGAACTAGTCTCTTATGCATTGGCAAACTGCAACTGCTGAATGTGCATCATCCTTCTTCCAAACTATCCAGCTCATATCTGGCACAGAGATGGAAAATATTGGGAAATTCAAACCTCTTCCACCTCACCTGAATCTGGTGCCCATCTCATGGCAACTAGTGATTGTGCTCATGTTTCCTCAGTGTATTGCAAATGTAAGTGAACTAATGGACAACTCCACAACTTTTGGTTAGCTTTTATGCCACACTTCTGGACATGGCTGTCATGAAGGAATATGTTTACTTTTCATCTGCTTGAGTAAGGAATGAGTCTAAACAACAAGTCTTAGTTCCCAGGAGCTTAGGATCTATAGCAAGCAGCATTAGGGATACTTGCAAGGAAATTCCAGTCCACAAATACATACATGTAAGAGATGGACAAAGAAAAGGTGACATGAGTATCACCTAATTTTTGTGTTAGTTCAGAGGTCAGGGTGAAGAAGAGAGAGATTTGTAGATTCTTGCACATAAGTGAAAATTAAATAAATGGTCATGTTAAGAGAAACAATTTTATTTCTATTCATTATATCATGACATTATTTTTAAATACCATAGCATAGCTGAATTACTTTCCTAAGTAATTTAGTTAAGAGAGAATATAGTTATTTTCCACATCAATAAATCAGTTCCCATAAATTTACAAACTTACCTAAGACCAGATGAACTCACACCCTCCTCCATTTGCTATGAAGGTGAAATGCAGATTCATAAAATTGTAAAAGAAATCATTTACATTGACCTTATTCTTATACAAAATACAAGTCCATTATTACTCTCTTTTGAATAGTGGTACCTTATGCATTTTTAAAAATTAAGAAAAGTAAAGGGAGTGCATGCAAACTCTTTTATAGTTACCCACTTATTAACCCTATCCAGTGCTCTTGTTACCATTTGTTGCCATTCCTTTCACCTGTAGGAAATATTATTTCTAGTATTTCTTGTAGGAGAAGTCTTGCAAAAAAAAGCTCTCTGTAGTATTGAAAATCTTTGAATGGGTTTGTCACACTATTTTTAAAGAAAAACTTTCTATTTTGAAACAATATTATTAAACTACAGAAGAAATAATACACATTGCAAAGATCATACAGCAGTCCCATGTTCACTTCACCCAGAAATCTCTAATTTTAACATCTCATATAACCATGGTATATTTGTCAAAAATGAGAAATCAGCATTGTTACATCATTACAATACTATGTAATAAAGTACAGAATTATTCAGTTTTCACCAATATTTTCCAATAATGTCCTTTCTGTGGTTTGAGCATCCAATCCAGAATGTGATGTTGCATTTATTTATTTTATTTTTTTAATTTTTAAAGAAGGTTTAGATTACATAAATGTTTCATTAAAAGTAAGGGATTCCCATATACTCCAGCCCATCCCCCTTCCACACATTCCCACATTAACATCTTTCATTAGTCTGGTACATTTGTTACAACTGATGAACACATATTGAAGTATTGCTACTAACCATAGACTATAGTTTACATTATAGTTTACACTTTGCCCCACACAATTTTATAGGTTTTCACAAAATGTATTAAGGCCAGTATCCATCTTTGCAATATCATGCAGGACAATGCCAATGTCCCAAAAATGCCCCCATGTTTCCCCTATTCTTCCCTCCCTTCCCTTAGAATCTCTGGTGGTCACTGCCTTCAAACCAATGATACAAGTTCTTCCATTGTTAGAACAAAAATAAGTCTACTTTAGTCCATAGGTGCTCCCCCCTCATGTTTGTTCATTCCTCAATCTTGAGGATTTAGAGATGGTGATTCCCACTCTAATTCTGATTGAGACGGGGCTTAAATCCCATGGGGCAGATGGATGTAACTGTCTTGCTTGCAGTTGTAGATACTCTGTTTTTTTGATATGGGCATTGTCCATCATCATCATTTTGTTAGTTGTCCTGGGTGAGTCCAATGAACTGGAGAGTAAGTGTTGTAACTTTGTTAAAATTCATGGCTCAACCAGCATACAAACACACTGAAGATTTAAGTCTCTCTGACATATAATTATAGTCCAAATAAAAAGGGCAGAAGAGCCATGTGTAGGTAAATTATAAATGAGTCTAACTCTTACACTGAGGAGCACATATACCAAAGATAGGCCACTGACATGGTGCTGAATTCCTGAGACTGTCTACCTTGCCTATAGTGTCTAGATGTCTCTTGAACTCTCAGAAACCGCACCGTTTGAGGCACTATTTATTGTGGCAATCAATATATGCTGAGACATGCATATGTGTAAACAGTGGAATGAACGTTATTCTTCAAAAATTGAAACTTAGTGTTTACAATATTTTCTGAGGAGAGGAAGAGAGATGAATAGAATAGAAGAGAAGAGAAGAGAAAAGAATAGAATAGAATGAACATAGAGCACTTTTAGGACATCAGAATTATTCTGCATGAGCTTGCAATGATGGACAGACCATTTTAAATTTTGTCAAATCATGCACAAGTGTACAGTGCAAAATGTAAACCATAATGTAAAACATTGACCATGGTCAGCAATGCTTCAATATTTATATATCAATTGTAAAAAATGTACTATACACATGTAAAATGTTATTAATAGGGAACAGTGGGAGAGTGGAAAAGGGTTGGAATCCCATATATTTTCTATCTGATTTTTCTGTAACCTCAGTTTTCTTTGAAGATAAAGTAAAAAAAAAAAGACACTCAGGGAAATATAGAAGAAATCTTCACTGTATATAAAAGAAAACTGATCTCATGGTGATGAAAGACACAATGAAACTTATTTTTTATTTCTTATTTTTAATATATTTTTATCTTATTATTTTAGTTGTATATTTTTTACTTTGTTTTGGGGAAGGTTTTGCATTGCAGGGGAGGATCACTGGTACAGGGTATCAGTGATGGCGGATGTCTGGGTAGGGTTTCACCTGGGGCAGGCTGCTATGGCATATGAATATGTACAAATGGTCATGGGGCATTTTCTTGGTCTGAGGAGACCCATACAATAACTGAAAGAATATTGAATACCCATTCTGGGAAGTCTGGCTATATTCTCTAGGACAGTGGCAAGCATCCTTGAAGTACATGGGCAGTTCAAAGCAAAGGAGGACAGATCATTACACCAGGCCCTTGGTTTTTTTTAATGTTTTTATTATACACTTTAAAATTTTTTAAATGATACTGAAGCTATGAATATACACTTCTATTACATAAATGATTACTTTGACAGTCAATGAGATTTTGCTGAGATATGCATAAGTGGAACTTCTGGAATGACCTGACAACTCACTTTGAAGTCTCTTAGCCATATAAACTCATTTGTCTTCAACCTTTCCCCATTTTGGTCAGGTTCTTTTTCGAGTTGCATTGCTAGTTCATGCTTGGTAGTAATTCCTTGGTGCTAGGGAAACTCATCCCCAGGAGTCCTGCCCCATGTTGGGGTGAAGGTAATTCATTTATATGCTGAGATTTTCTTACAGAGAGGCCACATTTGAGAAACAAGGAGATCTCAGGAGGTACTCTTAGGCACCGTATAATGCTAGGCTAAGTTTCAATTTCAAAAGTAAAGGTTCATAAGCACATTCACCAGTCACTGCCCCTGTACTCAGGTGATTCTTTCTGTTCCATTAGAGAATGTGGCAGTGTTCTCCAGGATGGTAATTGGATATTCTTTTGGTTATTGTGTGAATCTCCACCCACCATGACAATACCCCATGAAGACTTGAACACATTTATATGTCTTATATGTATGCACCAGGTAAACATCCTTCAATGTATTCCCCATCACTGACACCCCACAACAATGATCCACCCCTGCCACAGTTGTAACCCTTCTGTGATGCAAAATTTCTTCAAAAATGAAGCCAACAAAATAACCAAATAAAATTAATAAGAAAATGAAATAATAATAGTAGTTTTAAAAATAGCATATAAAATACAAAAAATTAAAATTTTTGAAATAAAAATTATAAAATTAAAACATTATTTGACATTGTCTTTCATCACTGTGAGATCTGTTGTCTAGTATGTACAGTGACATTTTCATCCATTAATTCCCCCAGTGTCTTATTTTTTCACTTTTTCTTCAAAGAAGCTTTAGGTTACAAAAAAATAACATACAGAATATAGGGGATTACCATATACTCAACATCCTCCCCCTTTCCCCTTTACCCTATTAATAACTTTTTACATGTGGATGCTACAATTGTTAAAAATGATGTACAATATTGAAACATTGTTACTAACCATGGTCAATGATTTACATTATGGTTTATATTTTGGACATATACCTTTATAAATTTTTATGAGATTTAACATAGCTTATATCCATCATCACAATATCATGTAGAACAATTCTATCACCCCCAAAATGCCTCTTGTTCCATCTATTCTATTCCTCCTTCCCCCACTCCTCAGGACCAATAGCAACCACCAAGCTTCAAATCTTGAAGAACAAGATTCATAGCTACTTGCAACAACACCTAGAACTTGACATATGGGTCTGTCCTCCCTTATTAGGCACTGCTAAAGCTATCAAAAGACTCTTGCCCCTCTATTTGAGAACAAAGCAGGATGGGAGTACAACACATTCCTACTCATTATGTGGGTCTCCCCCCATGGATACAACACACTATGACATGAAGAACAATAACACAGTCCCTAGAAGCCTGCTCAGGTGTGTCCTCTCCAGCATGCCCCTCATATCCAACACCGTAAGCCAGTAGCCTTCCCCTGCCACATTTCCCAAAAGTACATTCCCAACATTGTGGTTTCAGCAAAATACCTACAAATCCTGAGAGTTCACCTGCTCCCTCCACCCAACACTTCTCCCACATCCATGGATAGTCCAACCCATCCTCCCTACCCTATCCCCTCACAAACCAGCTCCACCCAACCCAATAACATCACTGCTCCACTGACATGCCCATCCCTTGCACAATTACATCCTTCCTCCTTTTCATATGTTTTGCCTATAAGGGCATTGGCTCACAACTTTCTCCCTTTCTGCCTACTGTAAACCTATCTTCCAGACTCTAGCTTTGTTAGTCTGCTCAATTTGCTTAAATCATATCTGTGAGGTCATGAAATATTTTTCCTTCAGTACCTGGCTTGCTTCACTCAACATAAGGTCTTCAGGGTTCATCCATGTTACCCACGTGTTGATACTGCATTACTTCTAACAGCTGAGTAATATTTAAATAGACTTTAAATGCAAAACTATTGTAAGAGACAAAGATGGACACTATATATTAATAAAAAGGGTAATCTATCAAGAAGAAAGAACAATCACAAACATTTATGCATTTATCCAGGTCACCTCAAAATACATGATGCAAACATTGAAAAAACCAAATGGGGAAATAGGTTCCTCTACAATTATAGTGGGGAACATTAATAACCCATTATCACCATTAGTAAGAACATCTCAACAGAGAATCAATAAAAAAACAAAGACCTCAAGTAATACAGTAAAGGATCTGGACCTAATAGACATATACAGAACATTCCACCTAAATACAGCAAGATATACGTTCTTCTTGAACTCACAGGAATCATTCTCCAGTATAGGACACAGAACAACTCTCAATGAATTCAGAAAGATTAAAATTATATGAAGTAATTTCTCTGACCACACTGGAATGAAGCCCAAATTCTGTAAGGGGCAGAGAAGCCAATTAGGCACAAAGATATGGAAATTTAACTACACCCAGTTAGACAATCAGTGGGTCAAAGGAAATTTCAAAAGAAATCAGTAACTACCTTGAAATGGATGAAAATGACAACACAATGTATCAAAATCTATGGAAGGCAGCAAAAGCTGTACTGAGAGGGAAATTCATAGCCACAAATGCTTATATTAAAAAGAAAAAAGAGCTAAAATCAAAGACCTAATTGCACACCTGGTGGAATGAGAAAAAGAACAACAAACAAATCCCAAAGAAGCAGAAAGAAGCATATAACAAAGGTAAGAGCAGAGCTAAAGGAAATTGAAAGAAAGCACTAGAAAAAATGAACAGAATAAAAAGCTGGTTCTGGCTTGCTGGGGCCAGGGAGAGGGAAAAACAGTTGTAATATGGGGGCTTTTTCAGGACTTGGGAATCATCCTGTATGACAGTGCAATGACAGATACAGACCATTTTATATCATCACATAACATCCAGAACTGTGTGGGAGAGAGTGTAGACTACAATGTGAACTATTGTCCATGCTTAATGGTAAAGTCCCAGGATGCATTTATCAATCACAATGAATGTGCCACAATAATAAAGGATGTTTATGTGGGAGGGTGTGCAAGGTGTGGGGAGTGGGGCATATGGAAATCCCTATAGTTTTTGTATAACATTTATGTAATCTAAGTATCTTTTTAAAATGTGAAAAAAAATTATTAAAAAATGAAATTAAATTTAATTTAAAAATCTGGTTCTTTGAGAAGATTAATAAGATTGACAAACCTTTTGCTACGCTAACAAGGAAAAAAGAGATAAGATATAAATATATAAAATAAGAAACAAGGAAGGGGATATCACCACTGATCCCACAGAAATAAAGAGTATCATAAGAGGATACTTTGAAAAATTGTATGACAACAAAATGGATAATTTAGAGGAAATGTACAAATCCCTAGAAACACACAAGCAGCCTACATTGAGGAAAGAAGAAATACTGATGAACTCAACAGATCAGGCAATAGCAATGAGCTTGACTTAGTCATCAAAAACCTCCCAACTAAGAAGACCCCAGGACCAGGTGGCTTCAAAGGTGAATTCTACCAAACATTCCAAAAAGAACTAACACCCATCCTGCATACACTCTTCCAAAAAGTAGTGGTGGTGGGAACATTGTCTAACTCATTCTATGATGCCAACATCACCCAAATACCAAAGCCAAAGATGCCACAAGGAAGGAAAACTATTGACCAATCTCTCTAATGAACCTAGATGCTGGAATATTCAGTAAAGTATTTGCTCATCATATTCAACAACACATCAAATGAATTATACACCATGACCAAGTGGGTTTCATCCCTGCTATGCAAGGATAGTTCACCATAAGAAAATCAATGTAATACCTCACAAAAACAGATCAAAAGGAAAAAATCACATGCTTATCTCTATAGATGCAGAAAAAGCTTTCAACAAAATACAGCACCATTTCCTGATAAAACATTTCAAAAGATAGGAATAGAAAGAAACTTCCTCAACATGATATAAGGTAAATATGAAAAACCCACAGCTAACATCATATTCAATGGTGAAATTCTAAAAGGTTTCCCTCTAAGATCTGGAACAAGATAAGGATGCACACTGTCACTGGTCTTATTTAACATTGCATTAGAAGTACTTGCTTGAGCACTTAGGCAAAAAAATATATATAAAATTCATCTAAATTGGAAAAGAAGAAGTAAAAATTTTAGTATTTGCAGATGACATGATCCTATACATTAAAAACCCTGAGTAATCTATAACAAAGCTTCTAAAGCTTATAAATGAGTTCAGTAAAGTGGGAGGTTATAAGATTAATGTGCAAAAATCAGTAGCATTTCTATACACCAGTAATGAACAATATGAGGAGGAAATTAGAAAAAAATCCAATTTGCAATAACAATGAAAAGAATCAAATACCTAGGAATAAATTTATCTAAAATTGTAAATGACTTCTATGCAGAAAACTACACAACACTGTTAAAGGAAATCAAAGAAGACCTAAATAAATGGAAGAATATTCCCTGTTTATGGACTGGAAGACTAAACATCATTAAGTCATCTAACCTACCCAAACTGATTTACAAATTTAACACAATCCCAAAATTCAGTACTTTTCACTGAATTGGAAAAGCTAACTGTGAAATTTATTTGGAAGGGCAAGATGCCCTGAATAGCAAAAGACACACTGAAAAAGAAAAACAACATTGGAGTATTGTGTGGCATTGGTGCGAGGACAGACATACTGACAAATGGAACCAAATTGAGAGTTCTGTTATAGATCCTCACATATACCGTCAACTGATAGTTGACAAGGCCACCAATCCTATTCAAGTGGGAGAAAATGGCTTCTTTAATAAATGATGCTTGGATAACTGAATATCCATATCCAAAAGAATGAGAGAGGAACATCATCTCCCCCTTATACAAAAAAGTAACAAGATGGATCAATGATCTAAATATAAGGACCAAGACCCAGAAGATCTTGGAAGCTAATGTAGGGAAGCATCTATAATGTCTTGTATTAGAAAATGGTTTCATGAACTTTACATGTAAAGCATGAGCAATGAAAGAAAAAATAGATAAATGGGACCTCCTCAAAATTAAAAACATTTGCACCTCAAAGGAGTTTGTCAACAAAGTGAAAAGGCAGCCTTCTCAATATGAGAAAAATATTTGGTAACCTTATAGCTCATAGGGGCCTAATATTTGGCATATATGAAGAAATCCTACACCTCAAAAATAAAAAGACAACCCATTTTAAAAATGGGCAAGTGATTTGAATAGACACTTCTCCAAAGAAGAAATACAAATGGCTAAAAAGCAGATGAAATGATGCTTAACATCACTAGCTATTAGGGAAATGCAAATCAAAACTACAAAGAGATATCATCTTACACCCATTAGACTGGTGGCTATTAAAAACCACTGCATCACAATTGTTGGAGAGGATGTGGAGGAATGGGATCCCTTATCCACTGCTGGTATGAATGTAGAATGGTGCAGCCATTGTGGAGGACTGTTTGGCAGTTCCTCAGGAAGCTACCTATAGAACTGCCATATGATCCAGCAGTCCTACTGCTGGGTATGTACCCAGAAGAATTGAAAACAGGGACATGAACAGATATATGCACACCCATATTCATAGTGGCATTATTCACTATTGCCAAAAGTTGAAAACAACTCAAATGTCCATCAACAGATGAATGGATAAATGAATTGTGGTATATACATACAATGGAATATTACTGAGATGTAAGAAGGAATGCAGTACTAACATATGGGATAATCTTGAAGACCTTATATTGAATGAAGCAAGCCAGGCACTGAAGGACAAATATTACATGATCTCACTGATATGATCTAAGGAAATTGAGCAGGCTCACAGAGCTAGAGTCTGGAAGATAGGTTTACAGGAGAAAGAAAAAGAGAAGGAGATTGTGAGCCCATCACCATATTGGCAATATCTATGGTAAGGCAGAAGTGTGTAGTTGTGCAGTGGATGGACATGACAGTGGTGCAGCAATTGGGTTGGGTGGAGGACCTTGATATTAATGGTTGCAGTTATGAACATTTTCTTGTGAAATTGAAACTAAGGCTAGTTTTATATATTGCCTAAGATTTACTTCCTGAAAGCCTTCTTGTTGCTAAAATGTGGCCTCTTCCTAAGCCATACTCAGCATGTAAATGCATTACATTTCCCCCATCATGGGAAATGACTCCATGGAATAAGCATCCCTGGCACCAAGGGATTATTACCAAGTACCAGATAGTGATGTAAGTGGAAATAGACCTTGACCTAAAGGGAAAAATATTAAATACAAATGAGTTTTTATGACTAGGAGATTTCAAAGTGATTTGGGAGGTCATGTTGCATTTAATCATATCTCTTTAGTTATCACTCTGAGACAGTTTCTCAGCCTTTGTCTTTTATGTCCTCGATAGTATTGGAGAGTATCAAACTTGATCATTAATTTTTTCCTCAGTTTGGGGTTCCTCAATTTGTTTTTCATTATTAGACTGAGTTTATGGATTTCGGGGAAGAGTGTAATACAAATGATGTGCCCTTCTTTTCATATCATGGGGTACATGTCAATATATCTTTTCACTGGTGATGTTTTCTTGTTTGCTTGGTTAAGTTGGATTCAAACAGATTTCTGCACTGTGAAGATACCATGTTTTCTTTCTATACTTTCTTTACTGCAATTGAGTCATTAAATCCAGGTACACTGGAAGGGAAGGGAAATAAGGTCCTTTTTTTAAAATGAAGTAACATTTACATATATGAATTTTGCCTTCGTTTTTGTAGACTACTTCTGTTGTATATTAAAATCTGTGTATTACTTTTGTTATAACTCTTTGAACATGTCAACCTACTCTCTTGTGGCATCCATTGTTGGGGATTATGTCAGTCATTAATCATCTTGGTGCTTTGATGAATGTGGTGAGTAGCTTTCCTCTTTCTGCTTTCAAGACTTTCTAATTTTCTTTGGCTTTCAATATCTTATCTATATCTTACTGTGGCAGGTTGATATTATTTATGAATTTCAAAAAAGAGGTATAGATTATGTTTGCAAACTTTTCTGTTTCTCTGGGTATGATACACTTTGATTTAAATTCAAAGGCTTTAGGTTTATTGATTAAATCAAGATTAGCGCTTTGATTCAACCTTGCCATTAGGGCATGCAGGGTTGAGTCCCCACCCCCTTCATGGGCTATATAAATGGACACTCAATCAAGAAGATATAAGAAGATATATGGGAGTAGAGAGAACTCCATAGGTATGGCAGAGGATGGAAATTGATCCTGGGACCCTGGAGAGAGAGAAGTCATTCACATGATAGTTTACAGCTAAAGAGAACAGAGCCCTGAGAAGCTAAGAAGGCCCAGAAAAAAGCAAGCCCTCCAGCCCACAGCTGAGGTTGGAAGAAGATGTGCTCATGAAGCCTTAACAGAGAGATGAAGCATGAACCCTTATAGACATAGTCCACCATCTTGCTTCAACATGTGGCAACAGACTTTGATAAGTAAAGTAACCTTGACTTAGACTCTTTAGGGCCTTGTAACTGTAAGCTTTTATCCCAAATAAATATCTTTATAAAGGCCAACCAATTTCTAGTACTTTGCATCAGCACCTCTTTGACTGACTAATAAAATTACCTAAGGGTGGGCCTTTATTTTTAAGTTACTTTGTTTTATTCTGTTTCTTTGATCTGTATACTAATATATTTCATCAGATTTTGGAAGTTTGGTGTCAATATTTCTTTTTCAAAAACCTCAGTGGACATTTTTTTCTTATTTACACATATTTCAAGTCAGGTGGGACTGCTCTGCTATGTTTACATGGGCTTGGCTTCAAGCCACAGGTTCAGTCCAGTTCTGCTACAAGTGATTTTTGTTCTCCAGTCAGTGTGCTTCTCAGGACAAGTATTTTTCATGTTGGATACAAATCTACAAGATAACTTAGTGGCAACTTGTAATACCTCTTAAGACCTAGGTTCAACCTGATACTCTTCACTTCTTCCCTTTTGCCACTAGCCAAGTCAAACATCAATCAGGTGAGAAACATGTACTTTGCTTTAAATGAGAAGAACTCAACAGTCTCACATGGCAAAGGACAAAGAAAAAACATTGTGAAGAATCAGAAATAATTATGCAATTGACCACAATTTACTTGCTTACTTGTCTGGGCACACCTTGCCTTGTTCAATGAAATTTTAAAAAAGGTTATAAGGTGAATCTACTGCTTCTAAATTCACAATTTACATAGTACTTATCCTGCAAATAAGAGCAAAAGAAATAAATATGAAATTGGCTCATACTGAAGCAAAAATATCACTAAAATAAGAATTCAGAAGCTTTACTATGGATCCATTCCTCAGCAATGCAGACATCCTTGTCTGTTTGGGGCATGACAGTATCTGTGTCTAGAACATCATAGGGACTCAGAAAACATTGGTGAAACAATGAGCCTTTGGCCTCTTTCTGAGGCTACCTGTGCTATTCACACACAGCTCTGATTGCACATATTGTTAATGATTTAAGGCATGATCATTGTTTTGTGACTATTTTTAAAATTCATAAATTACTTAATTGATCTTTTACATGAAAAAATTTTCTTTTATTTGATGTCAATACCATGTTTTCTTTATTAGAGAAGCCATGTGTTTCCAGAACTGTCATGCATGAAATACAGAATTCCCATATACCACTGTACGGTTAACAGCATGCATTGGTGTGGAATACAGTATTTGTTGCAATTGATGAAAGCACATTTTTTGCAATTATGCTATTAACTAATTCCATGGTTTAAGGTAAGTTTCACTGTCTATGTAGTGCAGTTCTATGGGTTTACAAAACCATTTTTTCATTTTGCTACTGTACATACACAATTGCCCCTTTAGCCACATTCAGATATATATTTCAGTGCTGTTAATTATGTTCACATCACCACTATCCATTACCAGAACATTTTCATCATTCTGAATAGGAACCTTCTACATTTTAAACCTTAAGTTCTCATTCCCTATCCCTGCCTCATCCTCTGGTAACTGATATTCTAGATTCTGACATTATAATCTTGCTTATTTTAATTATATCATACCAGTGAGATCATACAATATATTTCCTTTTGTGTCCAGCCTGTTTCACTCAACATGATACCTTCAATGTTCATCCATGCTGTTGCCTGGGTCAGAACTTCCTTCTTTTTACAACTGAATAACAGTCCATTGTATGCATATACCATATTTTATTTATCTATTCATCAGTTGATGGACATTTACGTTGCTTCTGTCTTTTGGCAATTGTAAATGATACTGCCAATAATATCAAGGTGAAAACATCTCTTTGAGTACCTGCTTTCAAATATTTAGGGTATTTACTTTGTAGTGGGATTGCAGGGTCATGTGTTAATTCTACACTTAACTTTTTGAGAAACCGTCAAACTGTTTCCTACAGTGGCTGCACCATTTTACATTGCCATCAGCAATGAATAAGTATTTTTGTTTTGTTTTTGCAGGGGAGGGCACAAACACAGTCCCCCACTGTCACAAATTATGCAGTCAAGTTTCCCACATTTGGGGAAATCACAGAGGTCAGCACATCCTGAGTGCAATGGATAAGCCTTACACTAGGAAAACCACCTTCATGATCATGGTATCTTCCTTCCAGGTAAGTATGAATGAGTATTCTTATTTCTCTGCATCCTCTCTAAAAATTGTAAATTTCCATTTTAATAGCATTTATGGCAGTTTGAAGCTTTTGTGGATCCCAGAAAATTATGTCATAAGACCTAATCCATCTCTGTATGTGCAAAGAAGTTTGTTGGTTTTGATTGGGATTGTGTTGACTCTTTTGTAGGTGGGACCTTTTGATTAAATTTCTTCACTTAAGGGCCTATGATTATTTTGTGTGACCCACGGTGGGTCTTAACATTCTTACTGGTGACCTTCATAAAAGGGAGAAACATGTAGAGACACAGAAGATCAGTGAGAAAAGCCCAAAAGCTGAGAGAGAAGGCCCTAGGGTGAGAAGCTGAAGTAAACAGAACCCAGATGTGAGAGGAAGCCACTTTAGCCAGAAGCTGAAAGCAATGAGGCCCAGGGGAGAGGGGGAAAGAAGAGTCAATGCTGCCATGTGTCTGATCAGCCACAGCTGTAGCTTGGGGAGAAAGCAGCCCTGATGATGCCTTCCTTTGGACACTTTCTTGGCCTCTGAACTGTAAGCTCTTAAATTAATGAAATCCTTTTGTAAAAACCAACCTATTTATTTTATATTGCCTGGTCCACTGTTACCAAATGAAAACAGCAACCATTCTAATAGGTGTGAGATGGTATATCTTAATGTGGTTTGAATTTGCATTTCCTTATAGTTAATGTTGTTGGGCATCCTTTTATGTGCTTTCTAGCCATTTGTATATCTTATTTGGAGTGATGTCAATTGAAGACTTTTGTCCATTTTCTAATTGGGTCATTTGATTTTTTGTTGTTATATTGAAGGTTTTGTTTATAATATTCTAGATATTAAACCTTTATCAGATAGGTGTTTTCCAAATATTTTCTCCCATTTTGTAAGCTGTCATTTCACTTTCATGATAAAACCCACTTAGGAGCCAAAGATTTTTTATATCTTTGGGTCAATTTATCTATTTTTTTTCTTTTTTTTACTTGTTCTTTCAGTGTAAAGACTAAGAAACAATTGTTAAACACAAGGTCTGGAAGATGCTTCTCTATATTTTCTTCTATGAGTTTGATAGCTCTGGCTCTTATATTTAGGTTTTCATTGATTTTAAATTGATTTTTATATAAGGTATGAGGTATCAGTCCTACTTAAAAAATTTTGTTTGCAAATAGAGATCCAGTTTCCCAGCAGCATTTGTTGAAGAGACTATTCTTTCCCAATTGAGTGGTCTTTGCCCCCTTGTAAAAAATAAGTTGGCCAAAAATGTGATGGTTGATTTCTAAGTACTCAATTCTATTCCATTGGTCTATATGTCTGTCCATGTGGGAGTACCATGTTCTTTTGATTACCATGGCTTTGTAATAAGTTTTAAGATTGGGAACTGTTAGTCTTACAACTTCATTCTTCCATTTCAGGATGGCTTTAGCTATTTGGAATTCCTTACTCTTCCATATAAATTTAATATTTGCTTTTCCTTTTCTGTAAAGAAGGTTGTTGATTGTGATTGGAGTTGTGTTGAATCTATAAAGTTCTTTTTGTAGGATTGACATCTTAACAATATTTAGTATTCTAATGCATGAACACAGAATGTCCTTCCATTTACTTAGGTCTTCTTTGATTTCTTTTAGGAATGTTTTGCAGTTTTCTGTGTACAAGTCCTATAATCCTTGGTTAGATTTATTCCTAGATATTTTCTTATTTCAGTTGTTCAGAAACACTTCCGATTTATGGGTTTTGATTTTGTACCTGGATCGCAACATCTACAAAGAGGAAAAGTTTGACTTCTTTTCCAATTAGAATGCTATTTATTTCTTTTTCTTGCCTAATCTCTCTGTCAAGAATTTCCAGTACAGTGTTGGATAAGAATGGTGACAGTGGGCATCCTTGTCTTGTTCCTGATATTAGAGGGTAAGTTTTCAGTCTTTCACCGTTAAGTAGAATGTTAGTTGTGGGCTTTTCATGTATTCCTTTTATCATGTTGAACATACCATTGTAACTGGGCAATGTTAACCACTCAGAGAACGGATGCATTGTGACTTAGTCTCAAAACACATGATCTGCTACATGGCAGATTGCCGAAGACCTCTAATTAACCTCCAGGTTCTCAGAGCCCAGAATGTGTATTCATTTAATTACAATAAATTTTTCATTATGTCTTTTAACACTTAATGTAAGTTTCCTCCGTATCCAGCTCTGGGCTATTTCCTGAGAGGAAAACTGTGATCAAAACACACCCATGCTATGCTGTATGGTTTTCCCAGTTAAATGAAGGATGCAGACAATTAATAAAGCAAATGCAGTATGTGGAGTTGTGCCATTATATAGCAGGTCCAGAGGAGGGGAATTCCCTGACCTTGGATACAGGGAGATTCCATGTGGAAGAGAACACTGAGTTGAGACCTTGATATAAGAAGTTGTCCACCAGATACTTGTGGGATGAGGGAACAGCCAGTGAAAAGGCCCACTGCATAAAATCCTTAGGGAAAGAGTCAAGTTCACAGTTCCTGCAGAGGAGAATATGAGATGTGGGTGTTTTGAAGGATTTTGCAGCAGTGGTGAGCAAGGGCAAGGACAGATGCATTGCAGAATAAGTAGAGGCTCAGCATGACTGCTCAGCATTGAATGTGGAATAAGGAATAGATGTCTATGGCCAAAGAGAAATTATTTTCTCCCAATTTGCAGGACAGATAATCTTAATTTCTTTCTTTATCAAATCCAGAGTTGCCCCAGTCATTCATAAGCACCTATCTTAACCTAAGAGTGAGTACCTGCATGTAGGTGAAGTAAAAAGGGCCAGAAGAAAGGAAAAGAAATGCTACAACAGACAAAGAAGGATATTTATTAATAATAAAAGGTCAATACATTAGGAAAATAGAAAAATTGTAATTCTATGCCCACCTAGCACCTAAGCCTCATAATACCTGAAGTAGACATCCAAAATTGCACAATAGGGAATGGCAGGCTGCATACCTCCTCTAGAAGCTGCAGGAAGGTGGGTAGGCTTTCTGGGCCTAGAGAAAGCTGAGGCCAAAGTGATGATCAGAGAGAATAGCTGGAGAGAGGTGGCCCAGCCAAGTACCATGGGAGTGGTGGGAAGCTGGGTGATCAATCCAATGAAGAGGTACACAGCTGGGCATCCAGGGAGTGACAGACCAATGGACAATTTGGCTAATAATGGGTTGTCTAGATGGACACCAAGCAAGTGGCAGGCTGTGGTGTGATTGGGCTAGGGTAGGGGTACCCAGACATGAACTGGGGGAGTATCAGGGCATGGGGAAATCAGGCCAGAGAGGGAGTGCCCAGATGAGCACTGGAGGAGTGACTAGCAGTGGGGCAATCTAATCAGAAAAGAGTGAAATGGCTAGGGATCAGAGGCTTGAGAAGGAGGCCTGTTATTTTTTTCCCTTTCCTCATTTGGGTGCGTATGGAGAGGTAGGCCATGGGGTGATTGATTCAGGGGCATGGGTAGCTGATGAGAAGAAGCCTAGCCAAAAGCCTGTGGCTTGAGACAGAGGCAGTTGTTTCCCTTTTACATTTCTTTCATCTTTATTACTCTTTCTTTTTTTCATTCTCTTCTCTTCTTCCTATTTTCTTTCTTCCTTTTCCTATTTTCCTTCATTTCTGTTCCTGTTTTTCTTATCTTTTATTTGTGCTTTTTTCTTTTTTATTATTTTTTCTTTCTTTTTTCTCCCCTTTTTATTTCTTTTATTTTTTTTTCAGTTACATACAGGCAACTCTAAAGATTTATAAGCATGTAACCAAGTGTCCAAGAAGACCTTTAACACAAAGTCAAACAAAAATAAAACTCTAGGGAAGAGAGATGAACTGTCCAACAGAATAAAACCATAAAGATAAACAGATGCCTAGACTTCAGCAAAA
>JAQZBX010009897.1:0-45216 GCA_029593785.1 Cabassous unicinctus
ACCTTTGATTCCTAGATGCTTGTCTGAGGTCTCAACATCACTGAAACAGGGAACAGAGAAGAAAATAAAGCACTATTCTGGGAAAATAGAAGGTTTGGAAATCCTGTGGGGTAATTATGGGATGTACTAGCAGGGACCATAGGGCATGTTAGTGAATCATTAGCAAGAGTTACAGGGTAGCATAGAGCACATCACCAATGCGGTGCTAGAAGAAACCACTGAGTACTCTGTATAGGAGCTAGTGGATATTGTAGGGCATATCTCCAGCCATTGCAATGGGTCTGGGGAAATGCCAGCAGAAGCTGAGAAACATTCTTAGAGAATGCTGGTGGATTGGGGTTATAAGCTGTATCATTGGAAGGGAGTAATTGGATCCACTGGCTCATATTAGTCATCCAACAGAGAGTTTCAAGAAAGGCTTAAGGAACTTCCACAATTGGAAACCTGAAGTCAGGAGGTGCCTAATACCTGAATAATTTTAAGCACATCTTTGTTCCTGTTAGGTACCAGCTTATGACCCAGAAAGTTGTTGAAATTTAAGGAATAAAAGAATGCAGGGTCCTTCTATATGACTTTGGTCATGGCCCTAAAGAGGATTTAGAAACTGAGTTCACTTCCACAAAACAGAGGTAATCTTGAGGAATTTAGTCAGGGAGAGTGTTGCCTTGAGAGGGCATGTTACTTCCTCTCACCGCTCCAATGTTCCTTGACTACAGCTATTGCCAAGGCAAAACTCTGGAGACTAAAGAGGTACAGGCATGGCCTGCCCCCAGGTTGTCATTCAAACCCTGCACTTCTCTGAACAGTGGCCACAGCAGAGTAAGCTGTGGCAGCAGGAGATGATATCTGGATTGTCAGTTGATATGTGCCTAGGGCACTGGGCTCAATGCCCAGAGCTGCCTGCAATCTTCTCCAAATTAAAGTGCAGAGACAGAGAGACAGAGAGAGAGAATCCTAAGGTGACAACTGAATCTCCCTCCACCACCAATCTGCTTCCAAGAAAAGGAGCAGTCTCTAAGCTCCTGTGCATGGCCAAAGGTTTGCAGCCACTGTCTTTCCCTTCCAGGGAACCTGGTACTCTGCCTAAACCAGGTCATCTTTCCTTGTGCCATTTTGGGGCTTCAGCTGAAAAACAGCTGCACTTCCAGGCCTTCCAATTCCTCTGCCCTCACTCCTGAAATCTGTTGCCCTCCTGATGGATTTTTTTTCACCTTGATAAATCTTTTAAATTGCCCATCAAATGCATAAACCTGGCTTTATATATAAATCTGCACAATAAATAAATATACTTATAACAAAAATATATAACTTTACAGTAATGTAGAATATCTAATAAAGATTATACATACAAATTTATATTTACATGATCATTCTGGAATATAATGAGACTACAGCAGCCCTAGACAATTAAAGAAAAGTAAAAAGGGAAAAAAAGCACACCCACACTAAAGATGTAAAATAAAAGTATACAGAATGGAAGCTTTCTCCTGGGAACAAATCAATTGCACAAAGGGAGAAATCTTAAAAATTGCATTGCATAACAAGGGCAAGACTCAAATGTAGAAAAGTCAGACATCAGAATTAACCATAAAGTTTCAATTTTTGAAGAATAAGATTCATAGTTACTTGCAACAATATTGAGGGCTTGACATGTTGGTCTGTTTTCTTTTATTAAACACTGCCTATGTTTTTAAGATTCTTACCTCTCTAATTGAGAACAAAGCAGGATTCCCCAGGATGGGAGTTTAATATTTTCTTGTTTATTGTGTGGGTTTCCATTCACTTAGATAACACATTATGACAAGATGAACACTTTCAGATAACACAGAAGCACACCCAGGTGTGCCCTATTCTGTATATCCCCCAACACCTGAAACCCTGTCTTGCCTTTAAAAAAAAAATTCTGGACAGGAATTTAAAAAAAAATTTATTGTGATGTCATATATATAACATAAAGTTTCTCATTTTAACCACTTTCAAGTATACAATTTAGTGGTCTCCATTCTGCCATGGATTTTCAAAGCTGATAGATTTCTACTTATGCAATGGCTCACTAACAATACCTTCTGTAAATTCTGTGGAACCCTATTAAATAGATTAAAAATCCTAAGTTTTAGATAAGCTTTGCTGTGATGGTGAAAAGCTGTCTTCTCAATTCTGGATATTATGCAAGCATTGATCCATTTCTCAACTTGAAAAATATACATATTTATTTTTACTGCTTATATTAGTTATTGTTTCCTTATCACTTAGAAAATCATATAATCTTTTTGGTCATACTCAAATATTTATATAGATTAAAACCTCCATAACACACAAAGTTGGTCTAACAGAAAATAAAAAGGAACACATTTGGAAATTGATTTGAAATTAAGGACATTCTTATATAAATTATAAATATAAAACCCAAAGAAGACAACCATGTAGATAGTTAATATTTGCAAGGTAATTTTAAAGTCATTTACTTAATTTATGTTCATGGTTCATGAAATAGTCTACATCTTTCTTAACTAACTTTGTACCATGCAGGTACCAAACAGAAAGGATTTTAGTTCTGAGCATCAGCTGTATGGGATTGAAGCACACTCTTATTTAGAGCTGGAGTGGACATCACCATCCCAGAATCCTCAGGACTGGGGAATGAACTATGGATTAGATTGGACTTACTGGTGTTCTACAATAGATTTGTGATTCTAATAATGGAAGAAATTACAGAATTGATGTGGAGGCAGTGGCCACTGGAGGCTCTGGGGCCAGGGAGAGGGAAAGACAGGTCTAATGTGGGAGCTTTTTTGGGATTTAGGAATCATCCCGAATGGCATTGTAATGACAGATATATGCCATTATATGCCTTCTCATATTCTGCAGAACATTGAGAGAGTGTAAACTACAATGTGAACTTTCATCCAGGCTCAGTGGCAATGCCCCAGGATGTGTTTATCAGTTGCAAATAATGTGCCACGAAAATGAAGGATGTTGCTTGTGTGGGAGGGTGTAGGAGGTGTGGGGAGCAGGGCATATGGGAATCTATATTTTTCATCTAACATTTGTGTAATCTAATTATTTTTTAAAAAAATAAATGTATATATTTTTTAAATGTACTGAAAGGAAAAAATTGTCCATAATTTAAATAATAAAGGGAGTTCTTCATACTAAAAGGAAAGGAGTAGATTGAATCCATATGAAATTTTAATATCTGCAGTAAAGGTAAACATTAGGTTAATTTAAAGCACCAGTAATATTGTATTGGATTTCCAAGGAAGATGGAGGAATGTGGGTCTACATGACCCATTCTTTTCACCAAAACAGCTATTAAGCAGGTAGGAACATTGTTAAACCTTTTCTGAGTATCTGAAGGACAGAACAATGTACAACATCCAGGGAAGAGCAGGAGGAAGAGACTGATAAACTATAGTAAAGATCAATGTGTTGTTCTTTCTACATGGTGTTTGCATTGGCCCATCACTCATTGATATTATGGGTGACCTCAAGATTCAGTCCTTAGATAGCTTGCTGGTGACAAAAATTTCTCTTTCTCAATTACAGGGGAGGGCACAGGATATCACTGATCATAGTTTAAGGTTAGTGCATTTGGACCACTCATCCCAGGCTCTGAGCTATTGTTTCAATTCACAGCAGACAATGGACATGCCATGGATATGGGTAGAGAGATTGGATATTTAAAGACTTACCACATCTTCAGGCTCTTGGGCACAGTTAACTGAATGGCAGCATATGCTAGGCAAGCCAGGAAATCTAAGCTTTTGAGAGCTGTCAAAGAGGCTTCTGGTGTCCTTCTTGATCCCCTCCCCAAGACCCTGTGAAACTTGCCTGTTCCAATTTCATGGATCCCAGCCCTGATACTGACATGGGAAAGTCTTCCCTGGGGTGTCTCTTCCACCAAACAAAAACATCTAGAAAATATATAAATGAGAGTAGAAAACTTTGGAGGCAAAACATAAACAAACAGAACAGATCAAGAATCCCAGAAAAGAAATAGAGGAAAGGAAACTTTCTCCTGGAGGGGAAAATTTGCAGAAAGTTTCTTTCTTAAAAATGGTTTCTTAAATCCAGGACAAGGATCAGGTGAAGAAGAGCTGGATAAATTTGATCAGTTAGGCTGAGACTATTCTAAATTCTAGAGTAAGGAAAAGTAAGTGTCAAGGAAGAGCCTACCACAAAGCCAATCAAAAATAAAACCCTAGGGAAGAGAGATAAAATGAATGTAAATACATAAAAATAATGAGAAGCCTAGTCATCAGCAAAAAATTACAAGCCATACTAAGAAACAGAAAGATATGGCCCAATTGAAGGAACAAACAGAAACTTCAGAATAGACACAGAATTTGTAAAAATTAATTAAAGATGTTCAAATAATCTCCTAAATCAATTCAAGGAGATGAAAGAAAATATGGCTAAAGAGATAAAGGATATTAAGAAGAAACTTGTAAGCATGAGAAAAACTTGGCAAATATTAAAAGGAACATAGCAGAAATTATCAAAGACAAAATAGAAGAGATTCAAAATAAATTTGAGGCATTTTTATTAGCTTCTGAACTATGATAATGAAAAGGCAAGTTTCATTTTATTCTCAGAAAAGTCCCCATAGCCTTTTTAAAACAAATCAATTATACTGATACATATTAGTAAAGCATAAATCTATCCAAAGTATACAATCAATGGTATTCACTATAATTGTCAGACCCAAAAGCTTGACCTGTGATGATAACCAGATATGTAGAGAAAAAAACTTTAACATGATAGGCAGAACTTACATTCATTATGTCTGCATACAGGAGCCAAGATTGGTCTAAAGTGACTTAAACCCAAATCTCTGTGCTGTGGTTTTACTCTTGCTTAAATAATTAACTTATTATGTAGCATTTGCTTTGATTATGAACTAGCTTTTATGCATATGGATGACTATACATAGCTAGTTATATAGTTATATGATTAGTATGTTCAGGAAATCATGCTTGCACATATATTGCATGATCAAAAAATGCACAGATATCTCCATTCTGGGGTGGGAAATTTACTATGTTAATTGAGCAAGTTGAAGTGAGGACAGCAAGGGGCTTCTGTGCAGGTCCTACCAACTGGTTGAAGATGGTTTTCATATTTCATTGCTTCAACAGGATGTTCTTGACCACAAGAAGCAGAATTTGGGATGAAGAGAAGGTTGCATCTCATTATGTCCTAATTTACATATAATTCTTTCCTTTGTATCCTAGCAATAGGGAGAAAAACAAGTTACTTTCAGGTATTTTGTCATCCCACATCCATCATAATCACAGTTGTGCATTCATCACTTCAAAAATTTTAAAGCATTTTCATTATTCTTACAATACATATAAACTAAAATATAAAAGCCAACCAACCAACCAAACAAAAAAATTCATTCCCCTCTCAATCTCTCTATACTTCCCTTGCTGTATATAGCTGCTATTCTGATTCTGTCTCCAGTTTATTTGTAGAATGGGAAGCTGAGGGTTAATCTGTGCAGAATTGGGGAAAACACTGTTTACAAATCTGTGGAAATGAATAGAAATGGTGAAAGCACATCACAGTGTTTGTAACTAGCAGAGTTATTATATGGGTATGAGAGTGGTTGAAAGTGTAAGTCTTAAGATCATGTGTAGTACCACAAGTAGCTAAAAAACATTTAAAAATGTAACATGAGGCTGTATAAAATAGTGAAACATGTAAATCATGAATATGGGTGATATTGTATATATAAGATGATTTTTAAAAAATATAAATACAGATAAACACTAGAGCCATTTTAAACAGGATTTAAATGGGCAGAAGAATGAATCAGTGAATTGGAAGATAGGATATGTGAAATTTTACAGATAAAAGAACAGATAAAGAAAATAATAGAAAAACTCGGGTATTGTCTCAGGATTTGAATGTCATCATGAAGCTCACAAACATATGCATCATGGTTGCATATAAGAAGGACAAGAGATGAGAAAAGGGGAAGAAAGAATATTTGAGTAAATAATGGCCAAACTTTTCCCAACTCTTATGAAGACATAAATATACATGTCACAGAAATGCAACATATTCCAAAGAGAATAAATCCTAAAAAACCTACTCTGAGACACATACTAATCAGAATGTCAAATGGCAAAGATAAGGAGAAAATTCTGAAGCAGCAAGAGCAATGCAATTTGTCACATTCAAGGTATCCTGAATAAGACTAGGTGCCAATTTCACATCAGAAACCATGGATGTGGAATGGAAGTGATATGATATATTTAACATACAAAACAATATAAACTGCTAGTCCAAAAAATTTTTATTCAACAAAACTGTCCTTAAAAAATTAAAGAGAGTTTAATAATTCACAAAAAAACATAAACTGAGAGAATTTGTCAAAAAGCAACATCTTTTACCAGAAATATTAAATGTAATTTTGCAGGTTTAAAGGGAAGACAGGGAGACTGGCTTTTATTGTGAAAATGAAGATTATCAAAAAGGGTAATGAAAACTGTAAAAACAGAGACAAAAAATATGACATTAAAAAGATAAAATAGCTGAGGTGAGTACTGGCTTTTAAATAAGATTTTTAAATAAGATTGACAACTAATGGATTAAACACCCCCATTAAAAGACACAGATTGGTTGAATGGATAAAAGGGCATGATCTAACTATATGTTGTTTTCTGAGACTCACCTTAAAAACAAAGACATGGATAGGTTCAAAGTGAAAGGTTAGAAAAAGATATTCCATGCAAATTGCAACCAATAAAAGGACTGGGTTAGCTTTATTTATATCGCACAAAATAGACTTTAAATGTAAAACTGTCATTTATAAGAGACAGTGAAGGTCACTATATATTCAAAAAGGGGTAATCCACTAAAAGAAATAGCAATAATAGTTATTCACCAAAGCTGGAGGCAACAAAATACATGAGGCAATCACTGGCAAAACTGAAGGGAGACATAGACATTATTGGAGACTTCAGTACATAATTCTCATCAATAGATAAAACATCTAGACACAGGATCAATAAGAACACAGAGAATAGATAAATTGGACCTCCTCTGAAAAAGAATTTGTCCATCAAAGGACTTCTTCAATAAAATGAAAAGACAGCCTATTCAAGAGATGACAATATTAAAAACCACATATTTGATAAGGGTTTAATATACAGAATATATAAAGAAATCCTAAAACTCTGCAATAAAATAACAACCCAATTAAAATGGGCAAAGAAATTTAATAGACATTTCTCCAAAGAGGAAATACAAATGTACAAAAAGCTTATGTAAATATGTTCAAATTAACTAGCTATTGGGGAAGTCACATAATAACTACAAAGACACAATGTTCCTAGCAGCATTATTGACAATAGCAATACTTGTCCATCAACCAATAGATGGGTAAAGAAAATGTGTTATACACATGCAATAGAATACTACTCAGCAGTAAAAAGGAAAAAAATCCTGATGTAGGTGATAATATGGCTGAACCTTGAGGACATTATTTTGATTGAAAGAAGCCAGACACAAAAGGACAAATATTTTATGACTTCACTGTTATGAACTAATAATAATAAGTAAACTCACAGAGTTAGAATCTAGAGTTACCAGGAGATAGATTGGGGTTAGAGAATGGGGAAACGATGCTTAATTTGTACAGAATTTTTATTTAGGCTGATGGTAAAAATTTGCAAATGAACTATGGTGATGGAAGTACATTATTGGGAGTGTAATCAACATTACTTAGTTATATATTTGAATGTGGTTAAAAGAGGAAACTTTAGGATGTACATATTATTAGAATAAAAATTAAAATATAAGACAGAAGACTGTACAACACCATGAACTCTACTGTAAACTACTGACATAGTTAATAGTACAAGTCAAGAATGTTTTTTCATGAATTATAGCAAATGTGCATAATTAATACAAGATGGTAATAATAGAGTGCTATATGGCACAATTCACCTACTGTAAATATTTGATGATAGATGGAATGATTTTAATAATCATTTAATAATTGTAATAATGGTAATGTTTTAAAGTAATGCAATTATACAAAAAATTGCTACCTCATTTGTAACAAATTTCCCACACCTAATAAAAGGTGTTTGTGGTGAAGTGGTGTATGGGAATTGAGTATATTATGCATGATTGTTTTGAAAATGTACAACTTCTCTAAAACATATCTATTTTACTGCATTTTGGCATGTAAATCCACTTTTTAATACCTTATAGTTCAAAATTGTAAGTGCATAAAATGCAATGATAAATCTATGGTTTTGGATATACAATATATAAGGACATAATATGTAACATGTATAATGAAAAAATGTGTGACAGAGGGGTACAGGAACAGTGTGTGTATATGGACTCTTTTTTTATAAAATTAACCAAATTTTATTTTATTTTTAAAATTTTTTTTTATTTTTTAAAGATTTATTTATTTATTTATTTATCCCCCCCTTGCTGCTTGTGTTTTACTGTGTCTATTCTCTGTGTGTTTCTTCTGTGTCTGCTTATCTCCCCCTTGCTGTGAGTTCCTGCTGCATCAGCCCACTGAGCTGCGTGGCCAGCCTGCTCTCACAAGGATGACCCGGGAAGTGAACCCGGGGCCTCCCATATGGTAAATGGGAACTCTAATCATTGAGCCACATCCGCTTCCGATATACGGACTCTTTTTGACATTATAATTATGATATTCTTTTTCAAATGTTCAAAGATTCAGAACTAAACAAAACTAATGCAAACATTTAATAATGGTAAAACTGCCTCTGTGTATGCGGGGGTGTAGTGGGTTATATGGGAACTCTGTTCTTTCTTTTCAATATTTGTACAAATTATAATTGTTCTGATTTTAAAATATATAAATAACAGAGGACAGACTAGAGCACTATATACTGATAAAGTGGTCATTTCAGGAGAAGACTTAATAATAAATACATATGCACTTCACTGCCATAAAATATATAAGGCAAATATTGTCAGATTTGAAGAGATAAATAGATGGTTCTAAGAAATAGTAGGAAACATTAGTATACCAATTTCAATAATGAGTGGAGGTTCTAACGAAAACTCAATAAAGAAATAGAAGTCTTGAACAACTCACAAATGTAAAATGTCCATGAGAGGGAAAAATGTTTCTGGGTTATATGATAACTCACTACTTTGTGCATAATTTTTCTGCAAAAAACAAATGATCTAATTAAACAAAATAAAAAATTAGGTGCTGGCAATTAAATTTGTTTCAAATGAAAATCTATTTTTAAAAAAACTTGTGTCCTAAACATGAGCTTGAGAGGATCCCAATACTTAAAGACTTGCCTGATACTATTGTTGATTTTGATAAATAAGATTTATTTTGGTCTTGTAAAATGAAATAGTTCATATTTGTAAAATCAAATATTTTTTGGATGAATGCTACTTGATGTTAAAAAGTCATGCATGGGTAAACCCATTAAAATTAACAAATAGATAATGGATTTAAATATAGTAGAACATGAAAAGCTTATCAATATGATTTCAGCTTCCAAATAGGAACTATTCTTTAAGAAATAACCACTTGTGGACATTTGGAATAGAATATTATTATTAAAGAAGAATATATATGATTACCTTAAAGTACTAATCAAATACTACTCCTTTTTTCTAACCATATATCTGTGTGAGGCCATATTTTCTTCATAATCTTCAAGCAAACTAACATATTGCATTGGAATGAATGAAAATGCAGATAGGAGAATTCAGATATCTCCTAGTAAGCCATGATAAAAGAGATTTTCAAAATGATAAACCATTTATCTCTTCTCATTATTTTATCATGATTTCAAGTAATAATGAACTGCTTTAAAAAATGTTAGGAAAAGACACTTGACAGCACATTGAATCATTGTGAAAAATAAAGATCTTATATTAAAATATAAGGAATCATTATTTTTAAAAATTGTATAAGTATTTAAACATGTACAAATTTTAATTCTTAATTCTAATTTCTTTGGATACAAGCCACAAAATTATGAGTTATTAAGGCTTTTCAGCAGTTCTTTAGAATGTAAAGGGACCCAGGAATCAAAAAACATGAAAACAGATGATTTATGTAAATTCTATTAAATTGTGTTCTTCAGTATTTCAAAAAATCTCAGTATACTTTTGCATGTGTTTTGTGTAGCATTAACTTCTTTGGCGAGCTTTATTTCCATGAAAATAATGGTATGGTTCTATTAGATGCCTGGATATCATTTTCCTTTATACTCCACTCCAGTTAACAAATTTGTCCAATTCTCCATTACTTTGATCCATTTTGAATTATTCTTGCCATATCAGGGTGCCTAACATTACTGTCAATTCCCATGTGTGAAGATCTTGCCAAAGCACTTTTGGTACTGGTCCCACTTTGTGTTACAACCCCTTATACTTGCTTTCATTGCAAAATCCATTCTAAAATGTGACATTTTCTTTCATAACTCCTGTACAGTTGTTTCTTGTTTCTGGTAGTGTTGAAGATTTTAAATAGTATATGATTTTCCTTCCCCTTATTGTCTTAATCCAAATGCATAAACTTCAGTTTTATTGGAGTTGCCTCACTTATTGATATATTGAAATGTAAATAATTGTATTTATAATCTAACATAAAATTGAAAAGATATTGAATCACCATTGTTTTGGAACCTTTTCTGAATACTTCTTTCTTATTAACAAAAAAAATTTGCTAATTAACACTATTAAAATTTTACCTGATCTCAAGAATATAGCCAAAGAATCCTTACCAATCAGGAGTTGAATTAAAACTGGACTCTCTACAGGGTGAAGTCACTAGTTCCACAGGGCTCCTGAGATTCATGTCCCATATGCTTAAAGAATAATCATGCTTATAAGTAATCTAGAAGCACAATTGTTCCTATGATTACAGATAAAGATGTTTCCCTAAGAAGTCTCTCCTTGAATTTATTCAGAGAAGAATAAGGAAAAATGACAAATTTTGTAAAGTCTTTATAATTTTGCAAATGTAAGTTGATACTATTGAAGAGAAATGTGTTTCCTCATTTCTCAGGTATATTTGTATGCTTTAATTTATGTGCTTTTTAAAATGAGTAGTGTAAAATTCACTGACATAGAGTGATATGTTTCAAAATTATTAACATACTTATTTTTGCTCCATATTATAAATTTATAGAGTTTGAAAATTTCTGATTCTGACTTCATCATAGCTGATTAATTTCAAAAATAGTACCAGATGATATGTATATGATATATAAACTGTATTTTGAATAGTATAAACTGTGTTCTGCCTTTTTGTTTAAGTTCTATTGTGATATATTTTCAATTGTGCTTAGGATGCATTCTCTGGAAGTCTGTATCAAAGCCCTATCCACTTGTATTGCACAGTTGGTGATTTTCATTTTGTTTTTAATTTCTGGGGTGACTGTTAGTTTAGGCCCCATTTTAAATAAAGCCTCTATAAAAATCTCCTCATAGCCATTTTCTGTTCCATGGTGACCCCGTTCATAAACCCCATAATCTACAGGCTGCAGAACAGAGAGATTAACAATGCTTTAGGCAGACTGTTTCACAGATCTATTGAATTTCCATGCCGGGATTTTCGAGATTAAAATATTCTAAAAATTTTTAATGAAATTTAATTTATATTTGATACATATTCTAAATGTGAATCTATCTATGTCAACTATCCAGGATTTGTACTCTGTATATATTTTATTCTTTCATATGTAGTAGTGAGTTATACATCTGTTTTAATTTTTTCAATCATTCATTTTTATATTTCACATGTACTTCTGTAATATATTTTCCACATTGTAATATGTCTAAAACAACATTTAGGATAATTTTGAGCTATGGCAAAGAATTTTTATTGAAAATCGTTTCCAGGTGTGTAGGTTCTTAACTTCATCACAAGAAAAAATTCAAAGATATCTAATAAGTAAAATAATTATGTTTTCCCCACAAGCTCTTTTTTTTCTCTTTATTTTTATTATCTCTTCAATATTATGGCATTATCAACTGCACATCCGAAGTATTGCAAACATTTTATAACAGTTTTCATGTTAGTATCACTGCCAGCTCCCCTTCCTTGTGTTTATCTATCCCGTCCATAAGATTAATACTAATTTTGCAGCAGGGGAGAAGGAATGATACAGTGGAAGCTAAATTCAGATGGCATCTGTGTGATGAAATGCTGTGGTCAGTATTCCTCTTGGAATGACAGTTTGATGTGTTATGTTTGTACAGATTTCATTCTTCAACCTTAATCTATATTAAGAAATATTTAACAATATACTTTACCATTAATCTACCCACATTTTCCCCTTTAATTCCTTTTTAAAAACGTGCTCATTCTTTGTCCATGGTGGTGGATAGTAGAAAGGTCACAGAGTAAATGTTGTTACATTTAAGAAATCCGATAGTAAAAATACAGTTATATCAGGATCCTGATATATCGATGTTAAAATACATATATTTTAAATGAATACTTACTGATGAGTCAGACTCCCAAAAAGTTGCTCTGTTTTGAAAACCTTTTATCCCGTGGAGACTGACTCTCAGGACATTAATCCAGTTAATCTGATGAATTTATATTAAGAATTTGAAAAAAATAGTGTTTGCAGGTATTCACAAAATAACCCTAAGAAATTTCAAACATAGGCTAATATATAAATGACAAAAAAATTCATGACCATATTTCTAACTTATCCATACATGTCTGTGACTTTTAGTGATGAGGAAATAACACGGAGAAATTACCTCAAAACATGCTTCTTGTAATTCTATCTGTCTCAGTTGACTTCAGATGATATTATAGGGAAGAAAATCATAGCACTTTTTAAACAGTTAACATAATTAACTTTAATTTTATCCCTTTATTACTTATTGGATATATTGTATTAATTATTATGATTTCATTTTACATTGAATAAATACTCAAGTTATTTTGCTAAATGAAACACCCCTTATTCATTATATATATTCCTGAACCAAGATGTTATAACCATACCAAGAATATTAAAAATTATAATCACTTTTGGAACACCTTAACTGAGGAATATAAATTTAATATGTTCTGCCATTGAATTTCATCACAAGAAATGCTGGCATAGTTGCATTTAATAATTAGACAACCTGAAAATACTATGATTTGAATATATGGTCCCTTTATATTTTATTATTTTCAGTATTGATTAAATAGGGATTTTTAACTACTGTTTTATTTCTTAGGTACATTTAAATCTAAAATTAATTTTATTCTAAAAATAATGAATTCCTAGTATTCCTCCAGTCCTTGTGCATGAAAATTCCAGCTGTCTTCTGAGATTCAGTACTAGTAAAATTTCATCTAACCACAAGGACAGATGGTTGTTACAAACTTCCACTTCAATAGAGATCATAGAATGTGTTGATTTCTCTCAAAATTCGTAAGATGCCCACATAATCTGGCTTCCTTTGTATCTATGTTGGCAGACAAAGGGAGGTGGTGAGGTCGACCATTTTATATCTTTTGTTGCTCTCCTATGGGTTTGAGCATTGCCCAAGTATCACAATTTATCAAACTATTTTATTCCAAAGGGAAAATAGGCTACAACTTTGTATCCACTGACTTTCTTAATTGGAATGTGCCAATAATAAAATATTACTGAGTAATTAGTAATTAGTGAATCAGTATGTCATATTTTTAATTCTAAAAGTGGCTTGCACATTCATAGGTAAAACTATAATTAATTCTAGCTTCCAATTATTTACTTCTCATTCTTATATGGATGTGCTATGGTGTTATATTTTTATTTCTATTTTTAACTTATGGTTTGAGGAGTTTTACCAGGTCTTTTTAAAAATTCATTTACTTCATTCTGAGGAATGATCTTATTTTATTTTGTTTTATATTTTATATTTTATATTTTTCTTCCCTTTCCTTTCCCTTTCCCTTTCCTCTTTCTGGGATTTTATTAATTGGGCTTTCTTTATTGATACTATTTTCAATTTCTCTATTATGTAGCTTACTGTTTAGGAATATGCCTTAAATATTCTTCTAACATTTCTATAGCACAGTTTTATTACTGAGATAGACTTCACATATTAAGGACTCTCCCTAGTTTAATAGTTCTCATGGGAGGGATTATCTTTTCCTTTTTTTTTTCCCTCTATGATAACATTTAATATGGGTTTTCAGATTTTTTCTTTTATTATCTGCAATCATGTTCCCTCTTGGTTTCACTTTTTCTGTTAATATTTTTTTATCATTTTTTTCTCTGTCTTTAAATTAAAGACTTTCCACAAGCACATGATAACCTTAAGGTTTATGTTTATATTTAAGAGGAGAAAATTTGTTGGAAGTGCAATGAGCATGGACTGGGCTTGTGAAATTAATTTGTCAGGGCTGAGGAGGGTCTTAAATATCGATTATTTCAAGGAGTCATTTCCTTCAAAAAAGAATCCCCCAGGATTCTCCCAGGGACTGTTAGCTTAGCCATCAGCATTCTGCACAGCATTTTTGGAAGAAAGCAAGGGATTCACTTTATATAATGTATACCCCTCATCCCCTCCTCCCTCTTTAAAGTGACTTTATTCTTATGTTTGATGATTCTATGTTTCAACCGATGCAGCTTCTACTTTCCGTTACTTCTGTCAGGGGTATAGTGTTTTTTTCACTCTTGAGATGAAGAGGAGATTTGTAGTTTTATCCCCTTTTGTAAGATCATACAAAGTACCCGATATTTCCCCTCTGTAGTGGCTTCTTTCCTCCTTTTCTTTGTCTTTGTGGGTATAAATTTTCAATTAATTTCACTTTCATTTAATTGTTTTCTTTTAGGGGAGTATATAGAGATATATATTTGTTTTAAATTTCATTGACTAAAACTACATTTTGATTAATTTCATTTTTATTTTTCTTGTATAATATACACAAAACATTTAATATTATCATGAAATAAAATGCAGACTTGTACATTTAGACACGTCGATGTAAATAATATCACTAATCTTGAAATAAATGATAGAAAAATATTATATTAGGGTTCTCTAGAGAAACAGAACCAACATAAGATATCTGTAGAAAGCATAAGATTTTATAACATTCTTTTACTTGACTATGGGGATTCAAAAGTCTAAATCCTGTAAGGCAGGCTTCAAATCATCTGATGATGGTCCTTGAGTTCCCAGGAGACACTGGCTGTCTGCAGTAGAAATGGGAGTTCTCTCTCTGAATGCTGAAGTCACTTCCCCTTTCATGGCCTTCAACTTATTGGATTAGACATCACTGATTGCTGACAGCAATCTTCTGAGTTGATAGTAGTTGTAATAAGCCATCTATGCAATCAACTCACTGATGATTAAAGTCCATGGAATGTCCTTTCATTACAATTAGCCCAGTGCCTGCTTTACCAAACAACAGGGCAACATAACCTGGCTGAGTTGACACATTAGCTTAACCATCACAAATTTCTTTCAACTTTTTGGACCATGAATGCAATGGACAATCATGATCACTTCAAAACAGATTATGAAAAGGACAAACTGAAGGCAAATTAAATGTACATTTAAAAGATTGGTTTAGTAAATGGCTGTGTTGTAATAGAATGTGGTACTGTGGCAGGTTTGGACTCAGTTGTGGCTTCTCTACACGTGGCTCATCTGTCTCTTCTATTTGAAACTATACTTGGTGCTGGAGATTGTAGGTGTACATCCAAGGGACTGGAGTCTTTGGGCTGTCTATGTGCCAGCTGGGCCCGGAAACACAGTGGAGTTGCAACACCTGCTCTCCAGTTCATTAGACTCACCTAGGACAATTAACAAGGAGGTGAGGACTGACAACCATCATACCAAGGAAAGGAGAGAGCCTACAACTGCAAGCAAGAGAGTCCCATCCATTGGCTGTATGAGATTGAATCCTCCTCTCAATTAGAGGTGTAATGGACATCACCATCCCAGAATCCTCAGGGTTAAGAAATGATCTATGGACTAGAGTGGGCTTACTGATATTCTACAATAGACTTGTGATTCTAGCAATGGAAGAAATTGCAACACTGATATGGAGCCAGTGAGCACTGGAGGCTCTGGGGCCAGGGAGAGGGAAAAAGAGTTGTAATAGGGAGGCTTTTTCAGGACTCGGGAATCTTCCTGAATGACATTGCAATGACAGATATAGGCCATTTTATATCATCACATAACGTGCAGAACTGTGTGGGAAAGAGTGTATACTACAATGTAAACTATGGGCCATGCTCAGTGGCAAAGCCCCAGAATATGTTTATCAATTGCAATGAGTGTGCCACTCTAATGAAGGATGCTGTTTATGTGGGAGGGTGTGGGAGGTGTGGGGAGTGGGGCAAATGAGAATCCCTATATTTTTGGTGTAATATTTATGTAATCTAAATATCTTTTAAAAAATAAAAAAAATATTATAAAAATTTTTTACAAGTGAACAATAAACATAAAAAATTAAAAAATAAATGTACAATATCTGCATGAGTCTACATTGATAAAAGTTGAAAATGCAAAAAATGTTCTCAGTTTACCCAGAATTTAAGAAGGTAAAATTACTGACCCATAAACAATTGAGTTTGTAAAAGAACCATAAGGGAAACCTATTAGGATAATTATGACATAAACATTACTGTTAATGTGTGAGCTGGCATGATGCTAAAGGGAACATCTGCAGACCATCCTACCCACCCTCACCATGCTAATCAGATGAAGTACACCCTTAAGAAAACATCTATTGACTATTCCTGATACAGAGAATTCTCATGAGTGCACATATGCAGAATAAACTACAGTAGATAAAATTGTGCCAGAAATTGATAATTGTCAGTAATTGCTCAATGGACGGGAGGTTTCTAAACATGCAGGAAATTGACCTCTAGAAAGAGTACAAAAAAATTTCTTTACTAAGATATTTTCTATATGTCCAAAGCATTTTGTAATCTAAAGGTTTATATATGTAATATTTCTTGAAAATTCAAATCTTTAGGAAATATGTCATTGCAAAGCTATGACACTGAAAAATTTAAGGAACAATTATAATAAACTTTTATTTGATAGTTTTTGGCCAATATCTCAACATAATACTTACTAGTTAATGTATTAAATCCAAATTTCCTTCCCTGGATTCCAAAATTTTCCTATGCTTTGATTTTCTTATGGCTCTTTACCTTGAACTATTCTTTCAAGCAAAAATAAAAAATAAAAATATTAAGTACTACCTCATCTTTTTAAAGAATAATATATTCCCTACTGGAAATATCATCGTTTCTTTATCTTTCAAATCTGAGTCTATTTGAAAACCCTCTTAATACTCCTGTCCACCAGGAAACATTCAAGTTTTAATCTGATCACTAATTCCTATCATGTATTTTCAACTATTATGCAGTCACTCTCCATACTATTAAACATTAATGCAGATACAATATAAAATTTGTTCTATTATTTCACATGAATAAAACACACAAAATATTAGATATAAATAGTTATGAAAGATAGTAGGCCCAATATAGAGGCAAGTGTACTAAGCCACATACACAAAAAGTAAAAAACCTAAGGAAATTTATATTTCCTGCAAATGCTCAGCTTTCCCAGAAAACCAACATTAAATACAACTTAACAATTTACTCCAGCTAACTTCCTCATTCCTGAGCAGCCATCTTCACTGCATTAACCAAAAGAAATTCTTTCCCAAAGTACTTGCTTATTATACCTATAAAAGTCTAATGCTGTCTTTGTTCAGCAAAACTCCTCTCTACCTCATAGCAATTGCAGTCTCCAAAATTCATGATTTGATTCATTGAAACTCCCTGAGATTGAAAGATCTTTGGTTAAGTTTTTATTTTAGTAGTTATTTTGGATGTTAGGATGTGCCTTGAAGGAAACTGCTGATGACTCTGTGAATAAGTGACAAGGTTGGTGCACACTGAAACTTATTGTGAAGACTGTTTTTATTGCTGTTTTGTCAAAGTAACCAGTGAATTCTTCTCAGATCCAAACTCCACTCTTTGGTGTATATGTGTGTTTGAGCTCTCTTTATCTTACTGAGTTCCTCTGCAGAGAGTAACAGTCCACAATATCTTGGCAGAGGAGACTCTCATAGAGGATATGAGTTCTTACACTTTGGTTTTGCTCACAGAATTTATGTGGTGAGGTTCAGAGTATTTTTGCTGTTGGTTTACTATGGGATCCACAAATTCTAATGGCTCCTTGCTGGCCAGCACACCAGCATCTATGATGTTTAAGAATTATTGGGCACAAAGTTGTGCCTACTTAACTAAATGTCAGAGGAACATCATTAAGGATAAGTTAGACTACAATGAACACGGTGGAGAAATTTTCAGCTATATAAGATTACTGATCTTCACAGTGCACTTGAAAATGCCAAGCCCAGAGTAAAGCATGGGATTCCTATTTTAATTGATATGTTGAGTCCTCTAAAAAACTCAAAATTCAGAATCATGTCATCAACATGACAACTTGAGACATCCCCTGAAATAACCTTTTCAGAGATTCAGCAAATAAAAGAAAAATCCCACTTGCTTAGGACCCTGGAGGATGGTAGAGACTAGAAAAGAGTTCCACAAATGCTGCATCAAAGAAAAAGAAAACTGTTAGGAAATTTCCATCTCAAGTCCACCTGTCAAATTCTGTCCCTCTCACTCATTCTTGTACAGATTGAAAGTTACTCAGAGGCAATTGCCCAAGTTTGTCTCACTGGGGACACAGAATAAAGAGTCACAGTGCAAGTTCAAGTGCCATGGAAATCCAGGTTGAGGGACCCAAGTCTGACAAGGCTAGCATAGATGACAAGCCTCTGAGGAGTGCTGCATTCAAAAAGGTCTTTGGGCTGGGGGAGAAGACAGAGAAATATTCAGTAAAAAGCCTGGAAAGTGGTGCACCCACTCAATACAGTTTCTGTTAGATGGACTACCTAAATATAAAATAGAATTTTCTGTAGGATCCATTTTTCTGGTTGACATATCTGGCTCCCTGAGACAGGGTATACTTATGGGGAAGAGACCAAAGCAAAAAAAAAGCCTCACAGAAGAAAAACTGAGAAACTGTATAAAAAGAATCTCATAACTTAAAAATGCAAAGAAAATAGAGCACTGAGTAAGGGAAAGAGTTTAAACAAATCATAGGAGCTGGGGAGAAAAATTCCTAGTAAAAGAAAAGAGGAAAGGAAACTTCCTACTGGAGGTGAAATAATTGCACAACAATGTTATCTTAAAAATTGTACCATATATCCAGGAAAATAATCAGATGAACAAAAGTTGAAAAAAAAACCTCATCAGTTAAACCTAGGCTCTTCTAAAGGTCTAGAATAAGTTGGACCAAGTGCCAAAGAAAAGCTTTAACACATAGTCAATCAACAGCAACAACAACAACAACAAAGCCTAGACCTGAAGAACAAATAGACAATCAAAATTACTGATCAAGATAATCAGATGGCTAGACATCAGCAAAAAATGTCAAGCCTTACTATGAAATAGTTAAAGATAGCTCAGTTGAAGGAACAAAAATAAAACTTCAGGCCCAGAATTTGGACAATTCAACAAAGAAGTTGAATCACATCTCCTAAAACAAATGAAGGAAATGAAGGAAAATAAAGAGAAAAATATAAAGTATATTAAGAAGGCAAGGTGTGAACATAAAGAAAAAAATGAAAATATGAAAAGAAACATAACAGAAATTATAGGGACAAAAGGCACAATAACAGAGATTAAAAATACACTAGAGCCCATGGTGCCAGTCCTGCCAGCCTCCCAGGAGTTGCCTTGGCCTCAGCTCTCAGTTCAAAATGTCTAACGGGTGCCTGTATGGGGCACTGCTGGCTGGGGCTAACTGATAAAACTGAACATTCTGGAAGATGACATCAGTCTAAGAAGACACTGAGTGAACACAAAGAACAATTTGAAAGACTGCAAAGAAAATTAACAAACCTTATTGGAAAGAAAGATATGATGGATGAAATTAAAAATACATTAGAGGCATATAAGAGCAGATTTGAATTGCTCAAAGACAGAATTGGGGATTTGGAAGACAGCATATCTGAACTGGAAAAAAACAGAACGGAAAGAGAAGAGAATGGAAAAATGGAACAGAAACTCAGGGAATTGAATGACAATGTGAAATGCACAAACATACACACTATTGGTGTCCCAAAAGGAGAAGAGAATGGAAAAGGGGCAGAAAAAATATTTGAAGAAATAATTACCAAAAACTTCCCAACCATTATGAAAGACAAATATAATAATATCAAAGAAAGACAACACACCCCAAAGAAAATAAATTAAAATAGACCTACCCTGAGACACCTACTATTCAGAATGACAAATATTAGAGATAAGGAGAGGATTCTGAAAGCATCAAGAGAAAAGCAAAGCACCACATACCAGGGAACCTCAATATTAGTAAGTACTGACCTCTCATTAGAAACCATGGAAGAGAGAAGAAAGTGGTATTATATATTTAAGTACTGAAAGAGAAAAACTGCCAGCCAAGATTTCTGTATCTGACAAAAATGTCCTTCAAAACTGAGGATGAATACAAAGTCTTTAAAGACATACAAAACATTACTAAATGAAACTGAAGAAGTCTTAAATAAATGGAAGGACATTCCATGTTCATGGATTGGAAGACTAAATATTAATAAGATGTCAATTTTACTCATATTGGTTTACAGATTCAATTTCATCCCAATAAAAATCCCAAAAGCCTTTTTTGCCGAAATGGAAAACCCAATTATCAAATTTATTTGGAAGTATAAGGGGTCCCCAATAGAGAAAAATGTCTTTAAAGAAAGAAGAATGAAGTTTGAGCACTCTGATTTCTGGACTTTAAAGCATATTATTTAGCCACAGTGGTGAAAACAGCATGGAATTGTCATAAAGACAGACACCTTGACTAATGGAACTGAAATGAGAACTCAGAAATAGACCCTGATATCTACAACCAAGTGATTTCTGACAAGGTATTCAGCCCTCCCAGCTGGGCCAGAGCAGTTTGGGAGAACAGAATAGCCATATCCAAAGAAATAAAAAGGATCACTATATTCCACATTACACAAAAATTAAGTCCAAATGGATTAAGGACCTACACATAAAAGTGACAACCATAAAACTCCTAGAAGAAAATGTAGGAAAACATCTTCAAGACCTAATCAGTGGTGTCTTATACATTACAACCACAGCACAAGCAACAAAAGAGAAAATCGATAAATGGGGCCTCCTCAAAGTTTAACATTTTTGTCCCGAATAGATCTTTGTCAAAAGGGTGGAAAAAACAGCCAACTCAATGGGAGAAAATATTTGGCAATCACATATTTGATTAGGGTATAATATCCATAATATATAAAAAGATCATATGACTCAACAATAAAAAGACAAGCTATCTAATTAAAAAATGGGCTAAAGACTTGAAAAGACAACTGTCCAATGAAGAAATACAAATGGCAAATAAACACATGGAAAAATGTTCAACATCACTAGCGATGAGGGAAAGGCAAATAAAAACTACAATGAGATTTCACACCTATTAAACTAGCAGCTATTAAAAAGTCAGAAAACTAAATGTTGGTGAGGATGTGGAGAAAGAGGAACACTTATTCATTGTTGGTGGGATTGTAGAATGGTACAGCCACTGTGGAGGACTGTTTGGCAGTTCCTAAGGAATTTAAATATAGACTTGCCATGTGTCCTGGCAATACCATTTCTAGATATATACTAAGAAGAACTGAGAAAAGGGACAAAGACATCTGCACACAGATGTTCATAGAAGCATTATTCATTATTGCCAAATGTTGGAAACAATTCAGATGTCCATCAACTGATGAACGGATAAACAAATTGTGTTGCATACACAGGATGGAATATTATGCAGCAGTAAGAAGAGATGAAGTTGTGAAGCATATGGCAACATGGATGAACCTGGAGGACACTGTGTTGAGTGAAGAAAGCCAGAGACAAAAGGATAAATACTGTATGGTTATGCTATTGTGAACTAAATATATTGTGTAAAATCATGGATTTAATAATTAGAATATAGGTCACCAGAAAATAGAAGGAGTGTAGTGAATGAAAAACTTAGGTTTAATCTGTGCCAATTTGTTAAAAAAAGATTGTTTGTAAATTTTTGGAAATAAATAGAAATGCTGGAAGCTTATTTTGTTTGTAACTTGCAGAGCTGTTATATGGGTATTACAGTGGTTGAAAGAGAAAGTCAAAGGTCATGTATATTACTAGAAGGAAAGCTAAAACCTATAAACTGTGACTGTATAAGATAGTATAACCTCATGTAAAACATGATTACAGATGATATTGCATATATAAAACGGTTTTCACAAAATATGCATACAAATATACTCGAGAGAAGGAAAAAGAATAGCAGCTATGTATGGCAGGTAAAGCATAGAGAGATGTGAGGTGAGTATTTTTGTTTGTTTGTCTGTTTTTTGTTTTTTATTATTGTTATTGGAGTAATGAAAGTGATCTAATAGTAATTCAAATAATACAGAAATATGTGATTACATCAGATACCATTGTCTGTACACTTTGGATGGATTTATGCTTTATTAATATGCATCAATAAAATTAAAAATATATAACTTGGGAATGTATAACAGTGAAATCTCTTATGAAATAAGAATATAGATGATATTACATATATAATATTGTTTTTACAAAATTAAATACAAATTAACCAAATAGATGGAAAAAGAATAGCATCCATGTATAGCAGATGAAGCATAGAGAAATTGAGAGGTGGAGAAGTTTTTTTGTCTGTTTTTGTTTATAATTATTATTTTTGGAATAATGAAATTGCTATAATAATAATTAAAGTGATGAATGTAAAACTATGTGATTATACCAAATACCATTGACTGTACACTTGGGTTGGATTTATGCTTTATTAATATGTATAAATAAAATTGATTTGTAAAAAAATACACTAGAGCTATACAAAACATGCAGAAAAAAGAATCAGCAACTAGAAGACAGGAGAATTGAAGATAAATAAGGAATTCTGAAGGCAGTAAGAGATCCTTTCATCGCATAATAAAGGGCCTCAATAAGACTAAGTGCTGATTTCTCTTTAGAAACTATAGAGCCACGAAGGTAGTTGTATGAAATTTTTAAGGTACTGAAAGAGAAAGCTGCCAGCTAACAATTCTTTATCAAATAAAACTGTCCGTAAACAGTGCCTCAAACAGGGGAGCCCCTGATGGCTCTGGAGACAATTACAGCTATAGGCAGGGCAGACAATCGCAGGAATTCAGCACACTGTCAGTGGAACTTACCTTGGAATACATGATAAACTCCCCACCCCAATGTATCAGAGTTGGACTCATTTCTAATTTTCCTCAGTTGGCTCTTATGCCACTTTTATTTGAACCTATAATTAGCACTACATCCATTAAATATGTGTCCCAGAGACTTAAATCTTCTGGCTGTTCATATGCCAGTTAAGCCCTGAATCTTAGCATAGTTGCAGCTATCATCTACCTGCCAGTTCATCGATTGGCCCAGGACAACACAAAAGGATGATGATGGGCGATGGCCATCCCAAAAAATTAGAGGCTGTCTACAACTTCAAGAAATACAGTTCCATCCATCTGCCCCATGGGATCTTAAACCCCTCTCAATCAGTAACAGAATAGGCATCACCATCCTCAAATCCTCAAGATTGAGGAATGAACAAACATAAGAGGGGAATGAAATTATGGACTAAAGTAGACATATTATTATTTTAGTAAAAGAAGAACTTTTAACAATAATATAAAGGCAGTGGTCACCAGAGGTTCTGAAGGTAGGGAAAGGGAAGAATAGGTGTAACATGGCATATTTAGGGACACTGGAATTGTTCTGCATGACGTTGTAATCATGGACCTAGGCCATTACATTTTGTCAAAACCTATAGAGGTGCGCAGTGCTAAGTGTAAACCATAATGTAAAGTATAGACCATGGTTAGTAGTAATGCCTTAATATGTGTTCATCAATCGTAAAAAATGTACCACACTAATGAAAGACATTGTTAAGGGGGAAAAGTGTGTTTTGGGTTGGAGTATATGGGAATCCCCTATATTTTCAATGAAGCATTTTTGTAATCTAAAGCCTTTTTAAAAAATAAAATTTAAAATTAAAGAGATTTGCAAAAATGTAAAACAAAGTTACTTTTCTCAATAAATTTTTGTTTGGGATAATAGAGTTATTTTCCTTTAAATCTTACTTATGTTAACATGAAATAGATTTATTATTGTTATTTTAAGTGAAATAATAAATAAACAATAAAAATTTAGGGATAATTAAAATATTTACAGATAAACAGAAACTGAAATTGTATGTCAACAAAAGACCTGCCCTGGAATCACTAAAGGGAATTCTGCAGTTTGAAAGGAAAATACAGGAAAGAGTGGTGTATCATGAACAATTGAAGGTCATCAATAAGGGAAACTAAAAGTGTAAATTCAAAACCCAACAGTTTTACATCTTCATTATACAACTCTATCCTTTCATTCCTTTGAGCCAGAATTTAATTGAACAAGAAAAAGGCATATTTTCTGAAAATGGACATGCAATATATAAAGTGATAAAGTGTGACAAAAAAAAATTTAAAGAGGGGAAACAGAGAGATATTAATAAAGAGGGGAAGAGAGAAGCCATATTTAGGCTGCTGAAGCCACGTTGTTACCTTTTCAAAGTTGTTAGTTATAGATGTATGCTGTGTAATACAATCCCCAAGGTTATCACAAAAACCTATTGAAAAGCATACAAAAAAATATGCAAAAAATGTGAAAGAGATCAGCCAGATACATACAAAAGATCACTTATACAGAAAAGATGTTTGCAATAAAGGAAAAAAGAGACAAAGAAATATAAGACATAAGAAAAAGATAAATGAATGATATATGCTCTACCTTTATGGTAATAACATTGAATATTAATGGATTAAATGGATAGAACTCCCATCAAAAGGCAGAGATTGGAAGAATAGTTTAAAAAACATAATCCAAATATATATTTACAAAAGATTCACCTTAGAACCAAAGACACTAATAGGATGAAAATGAAAGGAAGGAAAAATGTATTCTATGCAAACAGTAACCCAAAAAGAGCTAGGATGGCTATACTAGTATCAGGGATTAAAGTCTATAAGTCCTAATGTATTATAAAAGACAAAGAGGAGCACTATATATTAATCAAAGTTCAGTCCAACAGGAAAAAACAAACATCAATATTTATGATCTAATAACAGTGCCTCCAAATACATGAGAAAAAAACTGGCAAACTGGAAGGAGAAATAGACACCTCTAAAACAATAGTTGCAGACTTCAATACACAACCATCACTCTCATCAATAGATAGAACATCTAGACAGAAGATCAATATGTAATCAGATAACTTGAATAATATGATAAACTAATTAGACCTAACAGACATATCCAGAATATTACACCCTAAAACAGAATGATATATGTTTTTCTCTTGTGCGCATGGATTTTCTCCAGGAAACACCATATGTTGGGTAACAAAACAAGTCACAACAAATTTTAAAAGATGGAAATTATAGAAAGCATTTTCTCTGACAATTATGGAAAGAAGCTAGAAATCAATAATAGAAGGAGTAATGGACAATCCATAAATATTTGAAAGTTAAATAACACACTCATAAACAGGCATCCAAAGAAGAAATTGCAAGGGAAATAAGTAAGTATCTTGAGATGAATGAAAAGAAGAACACAATGTATCAAACATATATGATATGGTGAAAGTAGTGCTGGGAGAGAAAATTATAGCTTACATTAAAAACATGTATTAAAATGAAGAAGGAATTAGTCAAAGACCTAACTGCACACTTGGAGGAACTAGAAAAAGAACAGCATTCTAATCCTAAAGCAATCAGAAAGTAAGAAATAACAAAGATTACAACAGAAATAAAGGAAATTGAGAATAAATAAAACACAAGAGAGAGAATTATCAAAACTAAAAGTTGATTCTATGACTAGAAACATTAAATTGACAAATCCTTGGCCAGACTGACAAAAATATAGAGTAGATACAAATAAATCAAATAAGAAATGAGAATGCAAGCATTACTACTGACTCTGGAGAAATAAAAGAGATCATAAGAAAATACTTTAAACAATTGTATGTCAACAAATAAGACAACTTAAATGAAATGGAGAAATTCCTAGAAACACAGGCACAATCTCACTGGCTCTAGAAGAAATAGAAGACTTGAACAAACTAATTAGCAGTAAAGAGATTGAATCACTAATCAAGTTCCTCGGAACACAAAAACCCAGGACTAGATAGCTTCACAGGTGAATTTTACCAATCACTCCAAGAAAAATTAAGACCAATTCTGTACAAATTTAAAAATTTGAAGAGATGGGAACCCAATCTAACTTATTATATGAGGCCAACAGCACCCAAATACCAAAACCAAATAGATACAAGAAAAAATATTTATAGACCAATTTCTGTTATGAATATAGATGTAAAGATCCTCAACCAAATACATGCAAGTTGAATCAAACAACTCATTAAAATAATTATACACCATGATCAGCTGAGTTTTATCCCAGTTATGCAAGGGTGTTTCAACATAAGAAAATAAAATAATGTAATACACCACATTACCAAACAAAGGGGAAAAACACATAGTTATCTTTAATGTCACAGAAAAGGCAATTGACAAAATTCATCATTATTTCTTGATAAAAACACATAGAAAGTTAATAATAGAATGAAACTTCCCCAACATAATAAAAGACACATGAAAAACCCACAACTAACTTCATACTCAATTGTGAAAGACTGAATGCTTTCCCTCTAAGATCTGGAACAAGACAAGGATGCCCACTGTCACCATTGTTATTCAATATTTTATCAGAAGTTCTAACCAAAGGAGTTGGGCACAAAAAAGGAATAAAAGGCATCCAAATTGAATAAGAAAAAGTAAAACATTCACTACTCACAAATGACATGATCCCATATGTAGGAAGTCCCAAAATGTGTACAACAAAGCTGTTGGAGATAATAAACAAATACAGAAAAATGACAGGGTACAAGAACAACACACCAAATTCAGTGGTATTTCTGTATACTTGTAATGAGCAATCTGAGAAGAAAATCAAGAAGAAAATCCCATGTACAATAGTAACTAAACAAATACCTAGGAATAAGTTTAACTAGGAATGTAAGGGACATGTACACAGAAAACTACAGAACTTTACTAAAAGAAATAAAAGAATACCTATATAAATGGAAGGACATTCCATGTTCATGGTTTGGAAGACTATAATTATGATGTCAAATCTACCTACAATGTTTTAAAGATGTAATGCAATCCAAACTCAAATTGTGAAAGCCAAGGTAGAAAGGGAAAAGCCAATCGTCAAATATATTTTGGAGGGAATGGGGTGGAAAAGATCCAAATATCTTGAAAAAGAAAATAAAATCACATTTCCTGACCTTAAATCACATTACAAAGCTACAGTGGCAAAACAGCATGGTATTGAAAGAACGATTGATATATTGACCAATAGAATCAAACTGAGTGTTCAGAAATAAATCCCTCAACTTTATGGCTTATTTAGTATTTATTTATTTATTTATTGTTTATTTATTCTTAAGGGGGTACTGGGGATTGAACCTGGGACCTTGTACATGGGAATTAGGTGCACAACCACTGATCTACTTCCACTTCTGATTAGCTAATTTATTTATTTTTCTTTCTTTTTAAATTAATTAATTACTTTACTTATTTTAAAGAAAAATTTGATTACATAAATGATACTTAAAAAATATAGGGGTTTTCCGTATGCCCCATGCCCTCCCTCTCCCACAATTTCCCACACGAACAACATCCTTCATTAGTGTGGTATATTTTTTATATTTGATGAACAGATATTGAAGCATTGACACTAACTGTGGGTTATAGTTTACATTATAGTTTACACTCTGTCCCATGCAATTTTGTAATTTATGACAAAATATATAATGGCCTGTATCCATCATTGCAACTTCATGCAGGACAATTCCAATGTGCCAAAAATGCCCCCATATTACATCTATTTTTCACCCTCCCTCCCTTCAGAATCTCTTTTGGCCACTGCCTCTATATCAATGATATAAGTTCTTCCATTGTTAGAATAACAATAAGTCTATAGTAGAATAATTCTAATTCTACTTTAGTCCATTGTTCTTTGTGCAATCTTGAGGATTTTGGAACGGTGACACCCACTCTGCCTTTAATTGAGAGGGGTCTTAGATTCCATGGGGCAGATGGATGGAAATAACCTGCTTGCAGTTGCAGACTCTCTCTCTGTTGCTTGGGATGGGTGCTGTTCATCATCATCTTCTTAGTTGTCCTGGGTGAGTCCAATGAACTGGAGAGTAAGTGTTGCAAGTCTGCTGAGATTCAGGGCCCAACTGGAGCATGGATGGACCAAAGATTTAAGTCTCTTGGGCATGCACCTATCAAATATAGTACTAATTATAGGTTCAAATAGAAGGGGCAGAAGAGGCATGTGTAGGAAAACCACAAATGAATCCAACTCTTTCACACTGAGGAGCATAAATTCCAAGGTAAGGCCCACTGGCAGGGCACCAAACTCATGAGATGTCTTCCCTCCCTAAACTGTCTGGATGTCTCTAGAGCCCTCAAGAGCCCCACTATTTGAAGCATTATTTACTGTGGCAGTCAATGATATCCTGCTGAGATTTGCATAAGTGTAACATCTGGAATGACCTCCCAACTCTCTTTGAAATCTCTTAGCTGTAAATACACATTTGTATTTGTCATTTCTCCATTTTGGTCAAGGTCTTTTTCCAGGTGCATTGCTAGTTGGTGCTTGGTAATAATCCCTTAGTGCCAGGGAAGCTAATCCCCAGGAGTCATGTCCCACACTGGGGAAATGATATATGCTGAGTTTGGCTTAGAGTGAGGCCACATTTAAGCAACAAGGAGGCCCTCAGGAGGTAACTCTTAGGCAAAATATAATACTAGGCTCAATTTCAATTTCAAAAGAAAAGGTTCATAAGTACAATCATCAATATCAAGGGCCTGGTGCAATGGTCCATCCTCCTTTACTAGATGCTTTCCCTGTACTCGGGGGATTCTTGCTGGCTGATTAGAAAATGTAGCAGCACACCCCAGGATGGGAATTTGATATTCTTTTGGTTATAGTGTGGAGCTTCACCCACTGTGACAATGCCGCATGAACACTTGAGCACATTCATATGCCTTAGAGGAATGCTCCAGATGAACCCCTCCCATGCATCTCCAATCACCAACAACCCACACCAATGATCCTCCCCTGCCACAGTTGTGAACCTTCTGTGATCCAAAACCTCTCCAAAGATGAAGCCAGAAAATAACCATACAGAAATAAGAAAGCTAAATAATAATGATAGTTTTAAAAATAACATATAAAGTAGAAAAAATTCAAAAAAATTTGTTTTAAATATTAAAAAAACTTAGACATTATGTCTTTAAATACTGTAAGATCTGTGATCTTGTATATGAAGTGACAGTTTCTTCTGCATAGTTGCACAGTTTTTTTTTATTCCCCTTCATTTTATCTTCAAAGAAGCTTTGGGTTATAGGCTACAGGCTAAATCCACTCCTGATGAGCTAATTTATTTTTGACAATGCTGCCAAGTTCACTCAATTATGAAAGAATAGTCTCTTCAACTAGTGATATCCTCCAGCCCACTTACCAAGTGACCAAAAAAGCTGCTAGTTTTGATTGGTGACTGGAAAAAGAGAAGGTTCTGTGAAAGGTCTAGGCTGCTGTGCAAGCTGCACTGCCACTTGGGCCATATGTTACAGCAGGTGCAATGGTGTTGGAAGTGTCTGTGGCAAATAGGGATGCCATTTGATGCCTTTGGCAGGCCACTATAGGAGAATCACAATGCAGACCCTTAGCAATTTTGAGTAAATTCTTGCCATCCTCTGCAAATAACTACTCTCCTTTTGAGAAACAGCTTTTGACTTGGTACTGGGTCTTATTAGAGACTGAAAACTTAATCTTGCACCACCAAGTTACCATGAGATTTGAGTTGTCTATCATGAGTGGGGTATTCTCTTACCCATCAAACCATAAAGTTGGGCATGCTCAGCAGTACTTCATAATAAAGTGGATGGGGCAAATATGAGATTGGGCTCAAGCAGGTCCTGAAGGCAAAAGTAGGTTACATGAGGAAGTTGCCTATATGCACATGGTCACCACTCCTGCTATGTTACCATCTCTTTTCCAACCTATAACTGTGGGCTCTTGGGGAGTTCTTTACAATCAGTTAACTGAGGAAGAAAAAATTTGGCCCTGTTTTACAGATGGTTCTGCATGATATGCAGGTACTACCCAAAAGTGCACAGCTGCAGCAATGCAACACTATTCTGGGATGTCCCTGAAGGACAGTGTTGAGGGAAAATACTCCCATTTTGCAGAACTTCAAGCAGTGCACCTGGTTGTTCATTTTGCTTGGAAGAAGAAATGGCCAGAGGTGCATTTTTACACTGATTCACGGGCTGTTGCCAATGGTTTGGCTGGATGGTCAGAAACTTGGAAGGAACGTGATTGAAAATTGGTGACAAAGAGGTCTGAGTAAGAAGTATGTGGGTAGACCTTTCTGAGTGTGCAAAAATTAAAAATATTTCGGTCCCACATATCTGTTCACCAGATGGTGACTTTAGCAGAGGAAGATTTTAATAATCAAGTGGATAAAATGACCCTCTCTGTGGCTAATGCTCAGCTCAGTGGGGAAATCCAGCCACTCCTGTCACTGGCCAATGGGATCATTAAAAAAGTGGCCATGGAGGTTGGGATGGAGGTTATGCATGGGCTCAGCAACACGGACTTTCCCTTACCAAGTCTAACTTGGCTATAGCCACTGCTGAGTGCCCAATCTTTTAGTAGCACAGACCCACACTCAGCCTCCAATATGGCACCATTCCCTGAGATGATCAGCCAGCTACCTGGTGGCAGGTTGATTACATTGGACCACTTCCATCATGAAAGGGGCAGCAATTTGTTTTAACTGGAATAGGCACATACTCAGATATGGGTTGCATTCCCTGCACAAACTATTTCTTCCAAAACTACCATCGATGGACTTATCCATCACCATGGTATTATACACAGCATTGCTTATGATCAAGGAACCCAGTTCACAGTAAATGATGTGTGGGAATGGGCAAATGCCCATGGGATTCACTATTCTTATCATGTTCCCCATCATTCTGAAGCAGCTGGATTGATAGAATGGTGGAATGGACTTTTGAAGACTCAAATACAGTACCGAATAAGTGGTAATACCTTGCAGAGCTGAAGCAATGTTCTCCAGGAGACTGTGTATGCTCTAAATCAGTGTCACTTTATGGTGTTGTTTCTCTCATAGCCAGGATTCAGGGGTCCAGGAATCAAGGGATGGAAACGGGAGAGGCACCACTCATTATTATCCCTAGTTGTCCACTAGGAAAATCTTTGTTTTCTGTCCCCCAACCTTAACTTCTGCTGTCTACAGGTCTTAGTTCCAAAAGGATGAGTGCTTCCACCAGGGAACACAACCATGAGTCTATTGAACTGGAAATTAATACTGCAGGAATCCATCCTGCAAAGTCTTGCAGGGGTCTGTCCAGCAGGGCCCGCGATGATGCAATGAAATTACTCTTAAGACGGAGATTGAGAGAGATCAGGGGGAGAACAACTGAAGAAACTGTGCTCTCCAGCTGATCTCCAGCATGCTTTGTATTCAGGATTTTTTTACAGTCAAAGTCAGGGTGCAGTTGCAGGGGAGTAGGCAAGTGTAGGGGTTGTAAATCACATCATAAGAATTCCAGGCTGATAATGAGGAAGCAAGATTACAGAAACATTGAGAGATATACACAGGAGATAGGGTGGGAGATAAGATAAGCAGGAAATTTCCTGTTTATGGCAGGAACTGATAAGGTGAATTTTGTGTGGGCAGAGAAAACAGGCTTCCAAGCTATATCTTAGATGTAAATATTAGAGGGTTCCCACAAATACTGCCACCTGGCCACTTTGGGCTCCTTTTGCCTTTGAATCAACAAGCAAATAAGGGAAATACTGTACTTCTGGGGTGATTGATCCTATCAAGGGGGAAAAGTATTCCATCTACATAATGGAAGTAAAGAGTTTGCCTGAAATACAGGAGATCCTCTAGAGTGTCTCTTAATATTGCCATGCCCAGTGATTAATGTCAATGAAAAATTGCAAAAACCCAATCCAAGCATGAGTAACAATGGCCCAGAATCTTTAGGAATGAAAGCTTGGATCACCACACCAAGCAAAGAATTAAGGCCAGCTGAGGTAGTTGCTAAGGGTAACAGTAACTTGGAATGTGAACTGGAAGAAGGTAGCGATAAATACAAACTTCAACCACATGACCAGTTACAGAAACAAGGACTCTAATGGTAATGAACATGTCTTCTTATTTTTGTTATGAGTATGATCATATGTGTACATAAAGCGACTATATTTGTTTCCTTCCCAAACTTTTCTCTTATTCTATGACATAATTTGTATTAGCTTCATGTCATATATTTAAGGATGTCAAGTTTAAGAGTGAATATTACCCAAGGACTTGCACCCTATTCTGTAGGAATTAGTGGATTTCTGGTTGTATGCAGGACAGTTGAATATTGTTTAGAGACTAAGTATGGTTTAATGTGATGTGTATGGCTGCCATGTTGACAAGGGGTGGACTGTGATGGTTGGGCTAATATGTCATCTCAGCCCAGGTATTGATGCCCAGTTGTTTGGTCAAGCAAGCACTGAGCTAACTGTAATAGAAGGACATTTATGGACTTTAATTATCAGTGATTTGATTGCATAGATGGCTGATTACATTTTCAATTAACCAAGGAGATTGCCATCAACAGTGAGTGATATTTTATCTAATCAGTTGAATTCCTTAAAAAGGGGAAGTGATTTCAGCATTCAGAAAGAATTTCAAGCTCTACTTCATATAGCCAGCATCTCCTGGGATCTCATCAAGGAACTTCATTGCAGCCCCTGGTTTGAAGACTTTTTGCAGAATTTGGACTTGGACATCCCCATGGTCACATGAGAGAATTTTATAAAATCTCATGCTATTAACAGATATCTCCTGTTGGTTCTGTTTCCCTAGAGAACACTAACTAATGCAACTGTTCTCCCACAAGTGTTTAGAGATGTCCCTAAACCAGTTGGAGGAGCCTTAGCTAGTGACTTAAGAGAGTTCCACTTGCAAGAAGGGGTCTTATTGCAATAAGAATATCACATCTTAATTAGCAGTTTATCAAAATTATCCTCCAATAGAAACACAATTCAGATCTTAAACTCCTTAGCAGACGGGGGATAGAAAATTTCTGAAAAGAAAGCCCAAACTGCAATCATCATTAAAGTACTTAGGCTTTAGATTTGTCAAAAAGAGAATGGAATTTGTCACCTGACTGAAGGGAGGCCCTGGCTAGAGTGGCAGGACCAGCTACCAGAAAACAACTTAGAGGATTTTTAGGGAAGAAAAGGTTTTGTTGAAATTGGATTCCAAATTTAGGACTCATAGTTAAGCCCATTATATGGGGCTCTTAAAGGACCAGACCAAGAGCCTTTATACTGGACTGCTGAAAATGTAAAAACACCTTAAAGATTATAAAATAAAGCTTAGGATATGCAGAGCCCTTGGACTCCCAGACTCAAGAAAGCCTTTTGATCTTTTTGTACATGAGAGGCAATGAGTTGAACTTGTAGTTCTAACCTAGAATCTAGGAAACATAGACATCCTGTTGCTTACTTCTCTAAATGACTAGACACTTCCACCCAAGGATGCCTTGTGTGCCTCAGCAGAATTACAAAATGTAACCTCCTTAAGGAAGCTGAAATATTCACCTTAGGGTAACATGCCACTGTCCATATTCCATATTATGTTTGGTCCTTATTGGAACAAAAAGGTGGTACTGGCTCATGGTTGATTTGCTGTGGAAATATCAGGCCAGCTTATTAGACAATAGAAATATAAGTTTCAGTAATTCCTCCTGCCTACACCCTGCCAATTTTCTCCCAAGTGGAAAAGAATGAATACATGACTGTATTTAAATAATTGAGGAGTGTAGTCCTGTCATCCAGTTCTCATGTATCATCCTTTAGAGAAGCCAGCCTAGAGATGAACACTGATGGAAGTAGTTTCATGGAAAATGGAATATGAGTAGCCAGGTATGCTGTAGTGACCCTTCAGGAAATTCTGGAGAGGGAAGCCCTTCCACCAGAAATTTGACAGTTAGCCACCTTCATGGATGCATAGAAACAGATGTATCCAGAAGACCCAACTCTGAACATAAATATGCCCCCATAGGAGATTTCTCATCACATAGTTACACTTGCAAAGCAATAACTGACTTAAAATTATTTTTAAAGAAAAACAATAACAAAAATTAAGATAACGTTAAATGTAGGTTGGTCTGAATATCCATATAATCTTATATGTTTTATTTCCTAAATTATACTTGTTGTCTTAAATACCCTGACTGATCTTTGCTTGATTCCCAAGAGATAGAATCACTAATTATTTTAGAAATTAAAACTGAGACTATTATCACTAAATATTATCTTTTATTAACTTTTCACTATTTATGTATACATTGGTTCTAGTTTCCTTCAAGAAGCCCTAGATAGTAATGTGTTTCTCAGTTGGCCACATTTTTATGCTTCCTTCATGAATAGATATAAATGTCAACTCCCACTCTCCAATGCTTCTGTCTGACACTGATGGATTTTGCCTCTACAGGGAAAAAATTGGATTGCCTTAAAAACCTTAAAGAAAAGCAAAAATATAGCTTGATTATCAGCACTGCAGATATAACTAATGTTAATCCAGATAACTGACCTATAAATATTAATGTTCTAAGATATATGGTTAACTTTTCATATGAAATGACTAGACAAGTGACTACTCAACAAGCAGAGCAATTATATAAGTTTAAAAATGTAACTGTCAGGGAACAAGAAGGACACTTACAATTATGGAACTGCATGTTATGGTTAACCCCTGCATATGGTCATTTAAATCAGAAATCCCTCTTTGTTAGAGACAAAGAAATCATTTCCAAAAGCATAATCATGTAATACCAGGAAAATAGAAATAGACTGGATACGCTCTGAACTATGCCACCAAACCATTATATTAACAGAAAGTGACTGGTTTGGAACTGATTGGTTAAGATAACCTGGCACTTATTAGGTAGCTCCAAATGGAAATCAATGGGTATGCACGACCCTGTTTATCCCCCATTTTGGATAGGGTGATGTACATTAGGTTTGCCAATGACCCAAACAAATATTCTGAGTATTCTATCCCCTATTGTCAATTTATTTCTATTAAAAGCCAGATGGGCATGATCAGTGTTCCACTGGCAGGATCTCCTCGCATCTCTATTCATTCAATTGAAAAGCAATGAAGATGTCATTATTCACATTGAAGCTCTTAAATTTATTGAACAGACCCTAAACAATAGCATCTATAGTATTTCTCTATATTGGCTTTAGATATCCTCACTATCTTTCAGGGTAGGACCTGTGCCAGAAAAAAAAACTAAAATGAATGCTCTACATTTATAACTGATGCATCTGTTAATACTACAACAATACCACCTCATATGAAAACTCAAATTAATGCAATAGACAAACATTCTCCTTCATTTAATTTATTTATTTCATTCTCTTTGGGAATTGGATCCTGTTTCAGAACTATAGTACAGACAAGATTATCTGCCCTCATTTTAATTATTAGTAGTTTCTTCTTTAAGATTCTCTCTGTATTTTTTCTCAACTCTAAAAAAGTAGAACAACCAACAAAATAATGATGATGGCCAAGCCCTGTCCTGAAAGCAAAGAATAACTTCAACTGCAAGCAAAATAATTCCACTCCTCTGGAATTGTAATATCTTTGTCCCTTCTTAGCCTGAAACAGTCATAGCTGTCATTATCCTAGATCATTCAAGATTGAGGAAGGAACAAATATAAGGTAGGGGTGAGATTGTTACTATTGACTACAGCAGTTATATTTGATATCAAAATTGTTATTTAGTTTATTTCCATTCCTTTACAGTTTATTGTAGTTGTTATGTTAATAAGTGATCTTTACTAGTTACTGAAATTGCTACTTTAGCTTATTTCCACTCCTTTGCCTGATATTGTAGTTGCAATCTTATGTTAACTGAGTGATTTGTATCACTGCTCAGTAACAACTCCAATTTTCCTTGTTTGAATCCCATAAGAATACTAAACTTTTTTGATCAGGGAGCTTTTTCCTCCTGTCTCCTTAATTGGCTGCTTTGTAATAAAGTTCTTTCTTTTATCAATATCCTGAAGTCACAGCATTGACTTCTATGTGCATTGAGCAGTGGCCCCTTGTTTGGTAACACTAATACAATGTGTTAAAGAAAGGGTGGTTTATGGGAAAGTAATACACCTAATTTAAACTATGGACAATAGCTTATAGTACTATTTTAATAAATTTTCATCAACTGTAGCAAAGGTAACTACTGTTAAAATAATAGTAAGTTTTTTAAAAGCACTATCATCAGCTCAAATAAATGTTCCACACCAATGTAAGGAATTGATAGTGGAGTGGGTTATGGGAGTCCTGTACTTTATACATGAATGTGCTGAAAGCCCACAACTTCTCCATTAAAAAAGGCAGATTCCAAAGTAACTTACTTAAAGAAATCCTTAACAAAAAGTGAAAGAAAAAATAAAAGCTCAAGCCCTAATGCCAATGCACTCGGCTTACACCTTCCATATTCCAACTGCTCCTTCTCTTTATCCACCTTTGCCTCAATATTCCCGAACTCTACTAACAAACTAAAAGTCTTACTCTACTTTCCAGATGAGAAAGTTAAAGAATTGCTTTTTATAGCTAAACCCCCTGAGGTTAATGGAGAACCACCCTTAATAATTTTCCCTCTATGGTCAAAGTTTGAATTATGAACATAATCAGAGAATTTCCAAAGTCACAGGAAGACCCTCAAAAATCCTGTAAGGTATTTAAAATACTTATAGGAACCTATGATCCTGAGATGCATGATCTTATCAATTAATCCATATGGTAGTCAGCTTAGGGGAAAGTCCAAATGGATGCACAAGGCAGACAGGGTGGAGCATGGAGAAGATACGCAAAATCCAAAAATCTCATGGGCACTGTCCACCTGAGGGCATGAAAATATTAAAGAAAAAATCACAGCTAATTTAATAAAAGACATTCCTCTAATTTACTCCAGCATGCATTGACTGTTCAACCATTCAATCAAAAAAGGTAGAATTTGTGGTGGATTTAAAACCTCAGTTAGAAACCCTTTTCTGTTTGATAGACAGAGCACTGAGCTTTGAAGTTTACATGGTTGATTTTGAGTCCTGACCTAGACACACAGGTAGTCTTAATTTGAGGAATTTTCTATATTTCCTGGATTATCTAAAAATAAATGTTTTAAAAGAGAGTCAATAAAGAGGCTCTGTTTTTAACATCCATAGTGCAGAGCTTTTCACATATGAGAAACTTAATTAGCATAAATCAATGCAAAGAAATCTGCAGTATGACTAAGGAAGATAATTTCTATTACAAAATTAAGAACAACAGTATTTAATTAAGATATTTTTTCTAGAATTAATCTGATATTTTCAAAAACTTTTTTTTCTAAATTGTTGTACAGATTTAAATAAATTATCATGTTTTTTTTCTCAAGTACTATTTTTATTCAACGTTTTGAGATCTTATTGATCTGACTTGGTAGAAGATTGTATCTCCTAAAACAAAACTACTTGTTTTATTTTTACTTACATGAGATTACTTTGGTATCTGATTCTTTAATTGTCTATATTAAATTTGGCTAATATTCAATAAAAAACATTCAATGTTTCAAGAATATTAATAGATAAGCATGGTAATACACATCATAGAAATGACTATTACAAAACTTACTGAATACCATCTTCTACATTTCATACCATTAACTCTTCATGGAAGAGAGATCAAATTTAGTAGTTAAAAATATTTTCTTGGAAATATGTAGTAGAAAAATTGAATTTTGCTACTGTATCTCCAGTAATCAAAATTATTTTGGAAGAATCTAACAAAACATTTTTACCTAATATAAATGAAAGGAAAACAGTTCTGAAATTCTTACAGTCATGTCCTTAAAAATTATTTCAGTATCATCACACTACAGTGTCTTATAGTACAAGATTTATTTTACTTTTCATGCTAGGTGACTCCAGCTCTACATATGCTTTGTTAAAGCATGATGTGAATCTGAATCACCAATTAATTGAATAAATGCTTCTTCTTGGACTAATCCAGGAACACTAAGTCAGTTGAATATTTGACAGGAATTTTCATTTTCAGCAAAATATGTAAGTAAATATAACCTATATTAGAATTTGCTAACCATTAACCTATAGTCTACAACTCTGTGGTAAGTGGAATTAAGAGAACAATCAAGTACTTCATTATTACTGTGATAGAAGTTTGAGTCATTTCCTCTGTGGTGATTTCCAGAATTTTTTCAGGGGAGTTAGCAATTCTGCCTATGGAAAATACTTGCAATCATAATGCTAATGCTCTTAAGAGACAACTAGCTGGTTCAGAACATTTCTAATAATGACTCCTTTGGGGAAATCTCAAGGAATTAGACATGTGTCTTAATAATAATTCCCTATAGTCATTTTGACTATAGAACATTCCAATTGACAACAAATTTGAAATAAAAGGAAGGCAAATGACTGTTTCCATATCACATTAAGAAGTGGGAGTGGGGGAGGCAGATGTGGCTCAAATGGGTGGGTATCCGTTTGCCATATGGAGGGACCTAGGTTTGATCCCCAGGACCTCCTGGTTAAATAAAAAATATATATATATAAGGCACATGGGCTGCCAGGCTCTGTGTGCCAGTGAGCCGCCAGGCCCCAGGAGCCATGCAGCAAGATGATGACATAACAGGAGAGAGACGTAGGAGAGAGACAAGACAAGATGCTCTGAAACTCTGGAAACCAGGAACCGAGGTGGCACAGGTAGCAGAACACCTCTCTCCTACATCAGAGGTCTCCAGGATCGAATCCTGGTGAAGACTGGAGGAGGAAGATGAGAAGAGATGGCAGGAAACAGACACAGAGAATTGTTCAGCAAATGGACACAAAACAGTAAAATGAGGAAGAGGGGGTTAAAAAATGGATAAAGTAAATAAATAAATCTTAAAAAAAAAATAAAGAAGTTGGAGTGGGGCGTATAGGAATTCCTATATTTTGTGTGTAAAATTTACTTAATCTAATTATCTTTTTAAAAAAATGATGCATCAGTCAATGAGAAGAATCTGTCCCTGCTTATCAGAGACCATTGTGTCCTATATCAGAAGCCTAGATGTACAACTATGTTTTAAGGTCAGAGAAGTTCCAAAGAAAAGTAGATGCTCTGTTTTATTTTCTGGTATTAAAAGTGGTAAATAATACTCTTCCTTGGAGTAGAAATATTTCCACCATTCACAGCAATTTATGGAATTTACATTTTCAGTATCTCTGGTAAGTTATCTCTGTTAAAATGGTTGAAAAGTTGGAATTTTTTTAAGGTATAAATTTCAAATTTGTGTTGGTAAAAGCTTAAAATACTATCAGTTTCTGTTTAGAATTGTTTAATTTTAAAAAAAATCATGTAGGTACTATCAAAATTTAGAGCAGACACAAAAAGAATGAAACTCAACTGTCAGTTTCTTCTTTCTTCTGCTGGTCCTTTGTTAATGAATCAAACTGAAAATTTGCAGCATTCTCTCAACAACATGTATGCTCCAAGTTCACTAAATACTGCTCCCTCAAATTTTATCCAAGTGTCCATTGCCTTCATTTATATTTTCTAAGCTATAATATTCTTTTTGTTTCCTAAAGCAGTCTCTCCTAAATTCTTTGTAGGATCTTTTTCTTCATTTGTTTCAGCCTTAAAGTCACTCCCTGGAGATCCTTTCCCTTTCCCAATCTCAAACAGGCACCCAGTTTATCCCTAAAATAAGACAGTATCTTATTATCTTAATATCAATTATTAATATCTGAGGTTATGCTTGCTTGTTTTACATTTTCTTCATTATCTGCTTCTCAATGAATGTAATCTCCCAGAAAACAATCTTTGTTATCTCCAATATCTAGATCTTTGAATGATATTTTTGAGACACTTTTTCATCTTTTCAATAACACTGGGAAACCTGAGAAGAGAAAACAATGGATGTGTTTTTGGTTTTGTCCTGAAGAAATGAATACTCTTGAACTGAATTAACTGCTTCAAAGATCAGATAATTGCATTATAAGGGGCTAAAACATAGGTGTCCTCATTTGTGTTCTTCTATGAAAAAGCATCTCTATGATATCTCTGATATATCCCTCTGAAAGAAGTGATTCTGTTTTTCATGATGTTTACATTTTTGATATTTTAACAACTCAATTTATTGTTCATTCGTAGATAGTGCTGAATGATTTATTTCATAAGTGAAAGAGTTTTCGAGTTGTTTCAATCAGTGTAGTACCTTGAAAAGGATTTAATCTCCCAAGAAGAAATACATACATCAATTCTCTAAAAGTTTTGACTGTCTAGTGATGAGGTACAGAAAGAAGCTGGCAAAAAGAATGCATTAGCTTAAGGGGCACTATACAGATGTGTCAAGATTCATTTAAAAAGCTCAGAATAGAAACATATAGCTGAAGCAAAATTGTGGAGGAAGATGCATCTGAGAAAAATTCTCAAACATGGATAGTGCTCACTAGTTCACCAATATTTCCAGAAAGACACCTAGCAGACTTGTGAAAATGTGAGACTTTTGTGGTCTGTGTTCCATCATGCTTGATATTCAGAAAAGCCTTTATTTCTATGTGCCTGAGGTTAATATTATTTTGCTGTGTTATTTGCATCTGAAAAGAAGCTACGAAATGTGTTGAAGCTATAACAGAAGTCTCCTAATTTTAATGGACTTTTCCTTTGCTTTATTTACTAACACATAAAATGTAAAATGTTCTTTACCTTCTATACAATCTACCTAGAAATTCTGTGCCTTATTAGAAAAAAAATTTTTTTTGCTTTATATTGACTTATTGTAGCCTTAATTATCTAAGGAGGAAAAAAACATGTGCCTAAAGATTTTTGTCGCATTGTTTCTTTAATATTATATAGTAGACTTTACTTTTTGGAGCTATATCAGACTTACAGAAAACTTATACAGAAATCAGAGATAATTCCCAGACATCACCTCACCATGAATACCTAGTTTCTTTTATTAATACTATGCATTGGTTTGGTGTATTTCTTGTATTTTTTGAAGCAATATTGATATGTTACTGTTAACTAATCCCATAGTTTATATTAGGGCTCACTCTTGTGTTATATAGTTGTATGGGTTTTGACTAAGGAATAATGTAATGTAAAGTCTTACTACCCTTATAGGTCCTCTGTTCCAACAACTCATTCTACTACATTACTCTTGAATTCCTGGCAACCACTGATCATTTAAGTGTCTCTATAAGTTTATGTTTTCCAGAAGCTCATATATTTGGAATCAAAAAATATGTGACATTTTCAGACTGGTTTATTTCTCATAACAATATGTATTTTCAGTTCCCCCATGTCTTTTCATAGATTGATAACACAAGTTTTTTTTATTGTTGAATAATACTACTTTTTATGGATATACCACAATTTTTATGCATTCATATATAGTCATGGTTGCTTAAAATTTTAGGCAATAAAGCTGCCATAAACATTCTTGTGCTTGTTTTGCTTGGATATATTCTCTAACTCATTTGAACAATGACCTAGAAGCACAATTGATTGATTGTTTGGTAAATCTATGTTGAGCTTTGTAAGAAACTTCCAGACTGTCCTCCAAAGTGGCTGTGTCACCAGCAATGAATGAGAATACCTATTGCTCCACATCCTTGCCAGCATTTGGTATTGGCAGTGTTTTGGATTTTAGCCATTATAATAGTTGTGTATGGTGTCTCATTTTTTTTTAATTTGCAATTCTTTAATGACATATGATGTTGAACATATTTTCATATGCTTATTTTCCATCTGTATATTTTCTTTAGAAAAGTAGCTGTTCAGATTTTCTGTCCATTTTGTATTGGGTTGTTTGTTTTATTATTGTTGAATTTTAAGAATTCCTTATATGTTATGGATATAAGAACTTTATTTGATATGTCATTTGCAAGTATTTTTCCCAGGCTATGGCTTACCTTTTCATAATATTAGCAGATACTTTCACAGTGCAGAACTTTATAATTTTAATGAAGTCCAACTAGTCAATCTTGTTTTTATAAATTATACTTTCATGTTGCATCTATAAATTCATCACTAAATCCAAGGTCACCTATATTTTTTCCTATGTTTACCTTTTAGAAGTTTTATAGCTTTGCATTTTACATTAGGTTCATGATCCACTTTGGGTTAATTTTTGTGAAAATTATGGCCTGTTTCTACATTAATTTCTTTTCATGTGGATATCAAGCTGTTCCAACACCATTCTGTAGAAAAATTATCCTTTCTCCATTGAATTGTTATGTACTTTGTTAAAAAATATATTTCCTATATTTATATATGTCTATTTATGGGCATATCTATTTGTCTATACTTTCACAAATACCACTCCTGTTTGATCACAATAACTTTCTTGAAAGTCTTAAAGTTGTGTAGTGTCAGTACTCGAACAGAAGATTTTCTCATTATTGTTAGGTCCTTTTTCACTCATTTCACCATTTTTTTTGTTATTTTGGTTAAATAAATGAACAAGTATTGTTTCTTAGTCACATGAAATCTTATTTAATTATGTCCAAACAGTTCTGAAAACTGTTTTGAATTTTTACTCCTCCAAAACCAAATCCTAAAAGTAAAAGTGAATAAAAATCTGTCAAGATATCTCTTACATGTAAAATCATCTTTAAGTTTTGCCAAAGAACCCATGGAAAAAATCATAAACTTATTTGTTTTGCATTAATAAAGAAAACTGCTAAATATAATTAGGTTTGTTGATGTGTACATATTCCTAAGTTAAATGGAATGAGTTGTCAGAACAGAAGAAATTTGTAGCCTGTATCGCTTAAATGTGCATTACTATAATGATGTTTATTTAATATTTTACAAATTATATTATTTATGGAAATTCCCTGTAGAGCTTTCAATGCCTTCATTGTCAAAATATGATTTTCCTTGGGGAAGCACTGAAAAAAATATGTTTTATTGTTCCTCTAGAAGGTCAGCACTAGTAAATATAGAAGGAATGACAAAATTTAAAAGGTCATCATTTTTAATCACTTATGCTGTAGTTGATTCAAGCAAAAATCAGCAATGGATGCTATAAATCATTAAGATAAGTGTTGTAAGGGAATAAGATATTCTCACAGTGACACAGTTTCAGCCCAGAATTAAATTCACTATATTTGCAATGGAAAAATTGATGGTTAGCTCCCTAAACAAGTGATCAATATTACTATCAATAATCATTAAACCACCTATCATTATGTGCTTCCAATGATTTTATGTTGAGTAGAACACATCGTCTTTCAAGTATTCTTTTTTTTTTTAACTGAATCTAACCAAGGCTCAGATCTAACTTGAAGTTTACATGAAAACAGAGAATTGAAGTGCAAGTTAAATCATACTATGAAAATCACTGGTCAAATCCAGAATGTGGAACATTTTATAAGAGACTGACTTTGAGGCTTCAAAAAGTCAAAACTATGGGGGAAAATGGCCAAGTGATATTCCTTGTTTAAAAGAGAAGAAAGTGATAAAATTATATACAAAAAGCCCTGGGGACCTCTCAGAGCCAAAAACAAACAAACAAAGAAACAAAAAACCCAGACAAACAATAAACAAAAAATCTCTTGTACGACCTCTTATTTGAATTATCTGTTGAGTTTCCTCTTAATGTTTGGAAATTTTAAATCCCCACCAAGGCAGCTAATTCAGCCAATCAAGCTCCTAGTTCTTTGCATTTGATCCAATATGAAATAAATCCCACTTACCTAAACATGCCCCTGTGAGATAGACAAACTGTCATCTAATAAATAAATCATGGTAACTTCATTTTATGTCCATAAAAATGAAATGTGTTCCATGGAATCTTGAAACTTCTTTGATTTTTCCAAGTGATACCACCTCATTGTGTGGAAAACATTTGGTGCCCTCCCCCAATATGGTGTAACAATTAAACTTTACTCTAATTTGTCATTTGAAAAAGAAGTATTACTCATTCCATGAACATTTCAAAATATAAAGTATATGGTAATATCTCTCAATGAAGAAGAAAATACCTGTTTTTGTGGAAAGTTTTTTAAAAATTCTTTAATAATATAAAGGAGATAAGAATAATTGGAGTATTCAGCATATGTATAATGTGTCAATTCTCCAACAAGTTATCTTCAATTCAGAGAGAATTTATTCAAAGTCTTAACCTAATTTAGTATAGCTTTAAGTTTTTGTTTGAAATACATATTTAAAGTTTAAGAGTCATGAAAATAAAAACTAATTTTAAAGAACCAGAAATTTGAATAAAGAACCTATAGATATCATACCTATAATGTTACAGTCATTAAAAATATTTATCATTCAGTGATAGCAAATACAACGAAGAAAAAGAACCCAGGCCAGTCGTGGATTGGGACCAAAATAAAACAGAGGATGAATCACATATCAATGGAAAAAGAGGAAATAGAGAAGAAAACTGATTTGGGGAGAATTAGTATGAAAAATATATATATATACTAACATTCCTCTACTTAACTACATGCACAAAAATAAAATTCAGAAGTATTAAAAACCTAAATTTGACCATTAGAACCACAAAATATTGAAAAGAAAATAAATGGAAATATTATTTTATGACAGGCTCAGAGAAAATTTACTTTAACAAATTGTACCTTTCATAAAAATGTCCAAGAGGCACTTACTGGTAAATGTGACTGCATAAAACTTTTCAATATCTTATAACATAAACACACAATACACAGTTTTCAAAAATAAATAATAGTCTTAGAAAATACATTCACAAAATACATAAAAAATAATCATTCATTATAATATATAATAAATATCATAAATTAATTTAAAGGAAAACTACTTTAATAGAAGATAAAGTATATAAATATTTGATTTATAGAAAACATCCAGAAAACAAATAACAGAAATGATAATCAAATCACTAGT